>APFE031275038.1:101881-117915 GCA_000404065.3 Pinus taeda | reverse complement strand
GTGTATTGAGCGCCTCCAGATGGTTCATGCATCCCTATGATAGAGGAGCTTATCCCATCAAGAGAGGAGCTACCCCATCCAAAAGAGGGAGTATCCCATTGATGTTGGAACTGAATAACCTCCTCTAGAATACTATAAATACGGGCATTGGGCCAGAGGAGGGGAGGTTGAAAGCTGAACATTCTAAAGGGTAAATGCTGCTGGAATTAGGACTTCCATTGTTGACTTGTGAGGAGAGATCACTATCCTCCCTTGTTGCCATAGTGGGAGTGGGTGAGCTTGTCAAAGTAGAGGAAATCTCTTGCTGGACCCTGGGAGGAGCTTGCACAACACCAAGGCTCAGGTTGTAATGGTTCCTTTGATTATTAATACAAATAAGTCCATTCTTCTCAATGATTTGTTAATGAATTATTTCATGTATTCCTTGGTCAATATGATAGATATGCTTTGTTTTATAATGAATATTCAGATGCTATGTAATCGTTTTCTTTGTCAGTGTATGCAGGTCTGAAAGTGAAGGAGGAGCTCATCTGGATCAGCAAGGCTGGACTGCTACAACAAGCGTGGGAACTAAGGTAAGATCGAAAACATTTGAATTCTCATAGAATGATGTGTATCTAGAGAAGGATAGCTCTTGTTTGGTTTGTTTGTCATTAGAGAGTCTTAGACTCCTAGGAAGGTTGGATTTGTCCGCAAATATAACTCATTCCGTGTGACAGGAGGTCTTATCTCTGGATCAGAACTGGCCTTGCCAACGTTTAGGTTTTGATTTCTCCTAAAATTGGGATTCCTGATAGGGTTATTTTGTGGTGCTTCCCATGATGACTTTCTGTCAACTGATTCTACTCTATCACCCAACCTCTTCATACCAGTGAGTATTGCATCCAGTTTCTGATCAAAGGCTGAGGGTTCTTCTTTGAAGGTGGTTCTCTTTTCCAATCTTGCCCTATTTCTTTTGGCAATTAGGTTAGCCTCTACTGTGACAGCAACTTTTTGGGCATCTTCAAGGGTTTCAGGGGCTCTTTCTTTTAACTGATATGCCATATCAGGGTCAAAACCATCAGGAAATTTGTACAAAGCTAAATCAGGAGGAGGTCTTAAATTCTGTGGTATTGTGTTGTATACATTTTTGAATCTTGCACAATACTCCAAAACGGTCTCTTGAGGACCTCATTTGATTGTATCATATTCACCCAGTATGTGCAAGGGATCTTTATTTTTTTCCCATCTGTTAGTAAAGGCTTGAGAAATCTCATCAAGAGTTGTTATGGAATTTGCAGCAAGTGATCTAAACACGGTTCTTACATCACCTGTCAGGCTCTGAAAAAAAATTATCATTCTCACACTGTCATCATCTAATTCATAGTTCTCAAAATGATCTTGCACTCTTCGGGCATGCTGAATAGCTGTGAAAGGGCCAGTGGAGTTAAAATATGAGATTTTGGATTGGTAGTCCCGAGGTAGAGCTGCAGCATTAGCAGGTAACAGTAGGGGCGCATATCTATTAGCCATATTTGCAGGGTTTATAGGATTAACAGGGATAAATGGGACAACAGGAACGATTGGTACAGCAGGGGAAATAGGTATGGCAGAAACTAAAGTGTTGGTCAAGGGAATATGTGTAGTGGATGAAGGTGTAAAAGGAGGGCTTTGAGATGTAGATGGTGAACTAGGGGAACCAGGGGTAGACCGGAATAGAACCTTGATTGGAGTAGGAACAGGGTTAGGATAAACTGTCTCAGGACTCAAATCAGTAGGATTTTCCTGCCCTTTCTGCTTCCTAATGATTTTAGGGATTGTGTTAGGGTTTTCAAAAACAGTTGGTGGATTGGGGTCAGGATTTAACCTTGTATACCATGGATTCTTCTTGGGAGCTAGCTTCTGAACTTGTTTTTTGAGTATTTTTTGAAATTTTCTTGTATCTGCAAGGACCATACAAGATTTTGGAATGGCTGTGTATATCTCAAAGCTAGCATGAAAATTGACTAAAGCAGCTTTTATCTAAACTTGTTAATGTAAAACAGAAACAGTTTTGAAGGCTTCCTGGCTGACATTCAAGCTTCATCTGTAGCTTTAGGAAATATACAGCAATTAGAAAATCCTGAGGAACTCCCCAGTGGAGTCGCCATTTATGTTAACACCCAGGTTGTTCGCTATGACTCCCAAGGGAATACGGCCGGGGTAACCACTAACCAAGCTTTGGAATATAGGTCCTATCCTACCTATAATCAGAGAGGGCTCTCTCTTTAAGTTTTAGCTCTGTTTTGTGAAAATTTTAGGCTAGTTATAAGTCTTAGTTTTTTGTTTGAGATTTTGGTTGTGAAACTGTTGTTGTGAGAAGGGCATGAAATATGTGAAAGATACTAGTCCATTGGGCATATGGAGTCAGAAATCTGAGACAGTCCTGGTGCTTGTGATGGAGAAAGTTTTACTACAAGGCTAGATGGCTATTCTTAATATAAATTCTGATTAGTGAGTGAAACAGTGGGAGATGGAATTACGGACAGTGTGATATCAATTTGAACAACAATTTCTACTTAGTAGCATACATGAATTACTAAATAGTAACTGTGAAAAGATTCAGGGTTTATTGGAGCAGTTAAGAATTCCAATTAAACAGTTGAAGTCATAGAAAACATTTATAGCAAAGACAGATTGAGATCAGGGTGTCTCCATGGACAAATCCTGAAGTATTCTTTTTCTTTCTTCCTAGATTTAGAACAACATATGAAAGGTGTGAGTTAGCCAAATAATAGAACATGAACAGAGATAGAGAACACTTATTATATTAAGCCATAGCACTAGAATCCTGTAGCATTCAATGGTTCCAAGACAGCATGCATCAGTAAGACCCAATTCCTGTAAACTCCAAGATTTGTTTGTATTATTCTTCCAGAAATTACAGCCGAGTTCTCCTTTCTAACAAGAAACAAAAACCCTTGTAAGATTATGCGAGGGGTAATATATACAATTGGTTTTACAAAATATCTGAACCGCTGAGTCACTTGATAAATTAAATATGCTCACCAACTTTACAAAATAGCAGATAAGGAAGTTATTTCTGCCCTAAATATAAAGTAAATAGTCTTTAATTCTGTCAGAAATCTTCTTGACCTTTGGATGCCACTGAGTCGGTTGAGCCTTCTGCATTAATGCTGAATGATGTGTCTTTATGCTTTGTCATGTTGTAGCTTTCTAGGCCCTGTTACCTGTAGCTGTCAGTGTTGCTTTTAGTGGCCGAATCTTCCTGCTGAGTTGGCTCATTCCACTCTTCTCGAGTCATAGTGTATGCATCATATTTTCTAAACATGATGACTTATGTTTTTTGATGAAAAAACTTTGATGAAAACCTCTTGTTTACAGCAACAACTGTATCATGCTGGTCCACCATTCCTGTGTAGGCAATTGATGTCTCAAAATTGCATCTAAGGTTTCATCTGCCTCTGTGTATTTGTAGAAATTTGGAGGCACTTCAAACAAATGTCTGATCTCATTCATAATAAAAAATAAGTTCTCTACTCTGTCATAGAGAATTTGCCTAGATGCTGGCCCTGTTACCTCTGAAGTACTTGATCCTTGAGTGATCTGATTGGTGGCAAATTTGTTCACCCTTTTTGCATAATTCTCATGTGATAGTAGTCTCCCTGCACTATTCAGCAAGCTAGGAAGACCTCTGCCCTGTAATGTTGCAAACTTATCCATGAATCTGTTGACTTCTGTTTGCATGTCTTGGCTTCTTCTATCCAATGTTTGTACCAGGCTTTTCAATGTGAGGACCCTCTTTATCAGCTGGATGGTTTCAGTTCTATTGGAGATTCCTATTGCTGCCAGCAGAGGACCTGTGTGGTTATTAAGCACATTGATCATTCTGTTGGCTATCTCAGGCATACTGCCTAGAGATGCCCTTGCTCTATGGACTTCCTTTTGTGCTTTGCCTATGAGTTCCATTTGCTCATGGATAGTCTCAATATATTGCCACTGATCTGTTATTGATTGGCCAATGTGGGTCCACAAAACTGTCTTGACCTCAGCCACCACTTTGTCAAGGGTGAGCTCTTTCTCCAGCTCCTTTATCTTCTCTTTGAGAGCTTTTATTTCTCTCCCTTTTTCAGCTACATTCTGCTTGGATTTGTCATATTTTTCATTAAGCTTAGTTAAATTCTCCTTGGCTCCATTTAGCTCTGTCATCTGGGCTTCTAGGATTTTGATCTAACTCATCAACTTCTGCATGTCAAGGCTCGGAGCCTGCTTTGAGATTGGTGCTGGTGCTGATGTTGATGGAGCTGTATGCCCTGTGGGAGGAGCAGTAGTCTGTGGGGGCTCCTCAAGGTTTATGATCTCTGGAGGGGGCTGAGAAGTTTGACCTCCTTCTTTCTGTTGTAGGGCTTCCTGCATTGCAGCCTCTGTCTCCTCCAGCTTCCCTTCTGTTTGCACTAGCTGTTTGTGCAGTGCCACCAGCAATGTTGCTACATCCTGGTCCTGTCTTTGCTGGGCAACCTCTTCTGTTTGAGGGTGAATGGTTGCTGGGATTTTATTCTTTTTTCTTAGAGCTGCAAGGTCTGCATCTCTTATTTTCAGCAGCGTTTGTATATCCTTTGGATCCTTTGGGTCATGCCCAAGCTCTATGATTATATCCTCCAAAGACCTGATCCTGTTGTCTTTGGCCTGAGAGGATGCCTTCTCCAACTCAAGTTGGGCAGTTGTATTGTTTAGGCTATTTTCCAAACTATTTGCCAATAATGTTTTATCTGCCAGTGTTGAATAGACCATCTCACCCGTTTGCTTGTGAAGTTCTATTTGGTCCATAGGGTGGATGTCCTTGGCAAGAACCTCAAGGTTGGTTCTTATATAGTCTGTAGCTGACTGTGGCTGCAGCATGGTTGGCATGAAATGACTCATGGTCATTTTCCCTTCTGTTATGTCATAGGCTGACATAAGCCTCTATTGATTGGTAGGGGCCATTTTAAGCAACTGGTTGTAGATCTGGAGCCTGAGTGGCTCATTTCTCCTTTTAATATCAATGAATTGTTGCTTGATGCCTGTATCAGCTCTCCTTTGCTGACTTGAGGAGCTGACCTCTCCTCCCAGGGTTCTTTCTTGTCCCTGCTAAAAGGAACTGGTAGATGCTTCCATGCTCGGTGGGCCCATGCCCAATGATTGCCCAATAGGCATTTCTTCCTCGGAGAGGGGATTCAATCTCTGCCTTTTCTCCCCTTGATTTGTGGATGTGGTGAGGGGAGTCTCCTGCTCTCTATCCCTCTTCTTCCGCTTTTCTTCTTTCTGTGGAGTTTGCAGCACTGAGGCCTCCACTGTCTTTTCTTTCCTAGGAGGCACATTCTCTTATGCATGTTGCTCAGTGGATATTGGGGCTTCAGCTGTTTGTTCTTGTTGTATTGGCCGCCCCTCTTTTTGCCCTTTTTCTTGATGTTCTACTTGTTTTTCTGCTTGTTGTTCCTACTCCATCTGCTTCCCTTTATCCTTGCTTGTTTCCTTTTGAACAGTTCTGGCTGCTTGCTGCTGGGCTGTAGAAGATGAGGCAGCTGCTCCAAGTTGCTTTTGGTAGGAAGGGGAAACCTGCCCACAAGTTTCCAAGTCAGCCTCTTTTTCAATATTCTTTGCTTCTCTTTGTAGCATTTTCTCTCTACCCACTGGCTCTTCTAGAGTGCCCTCTTTCCAGCTTAATAAATTGGCATATTTCTCAATATGAGGCAGTCTCATGTGAGCATAGCCACCCAATTTGTATTTTACCCTCCTGAGGGAAATGAAATGACTAGGGTCATAAGGTACCCAATTGAAACTGGTTTGCAATTTGAGGGTCTCTAGGATCAAATCTGCTTCCTCCCTTTTGTTGTATAGAAATGGGCCTAGCTGGTTCCTTACTTTTATTTGCAACTTCTTGTTTTTACTTTGGAAATTGACAAAGTCTGCATTTCCAAACTGCCTAAAATACTCTAGGGCGAAAAGTCTCATAGGGACGTATCTTGGCAGCCTGTAAGGGTTCAACTCACAGCCATATATTCTGATTACTGTATGGTGTTGGTAAAAGTACCAATCACCAATGTTGTAGACCTTTGAGAGGTGAAGAATCCTTTGCATTTCATCTATCAATCTGGGAGGAGGGACACCCAATAACAAGGTCATAGCTGGATGGATAAAAAGGTCTATGAATTCACAGTAGGTGTAAGGTGAATATGATACATGATGAAAGACTGAAGAGCAAAACACTACAGACCTTGGGTTTCCCTGGGCATTTAGCTTCTTGAGAGGAACAGGGAAAGCATCAGGCTGATAAAACAAGAACAAGTGATAGATGTACCTAGCATATTTAAACACCGTTTCCCTTTCTAGATTCATCAATTGTTCATGAATCTTATTGGCAATGTATGTAGCAAAATCATAGTGCACAGCAGGAGGCATTCCAGGGGAGAATATGGACAGCATGGCCATAATGGTTTCATCAACATCCTCATATGTTCCATAACCCAGGATGTAACTGATCAAATCCACAAGCATTTTTCCCAGCTCATTGAGATATTGATATGCTATAGAAAGAGTGGCGCTCATAGCTTCAAATTTCGGCTGAATAAATAACTGATTAATCTTGATGATCTGAGCACTAGACAGCTTGCCCCCTTTCTTTATCAAGTCATTGATGGAGAGAGGAGTTAGGGGCTTCTCAAGGTGAAAGTGTAGCATCTCATTAATGGCCTCAGGGGTGATATGGAACAATACTGAGCCTGAGGGGCTTAGAACAGCTCTTTGACGTGGATCATAGCTAGAACGACATTGATTTATCAAGTTTGGGAGGACATTGACTTGAGGAAGATTGTAAATGGCAGGTTGGAGTCCCAAATCCCTAAGATATCAGCTCCACTAAGATATTGGGCTTTTAACTCATTCAACAGGTGAATATTAAATTTGGAATTCATGGCAGTTGAGTCTAGCATTTGGTAATCTCTATCACCCAGGGCCTTCCACTCTAGCTCTCTGTGTGGGGCATTTAGAGGTTGAACATTCAGGGCTACTAGTGTTTCCATGGCTAAGTAGTACTTGTGACTTGTACTGGAACTGATTTCAGTGGGAAGAACAACACAGAGGGGTATTTTTGCAAAAGTAGGGCAAATTGCCAGGGAAAATGAGGTAAACTGTGGTGAAAATAGTGTAAAATGCTCAAAAGAGAGTTAATTGAGAAAATGCAGGGACTAGCAACACTGTTTTCCCGGTGAATTAGTGCAGCTCAGGTTTAAGTCCACGCATGCGCGGACAGACTGTGAATTTAGGAAAATGTGACTGAATGCGGGCACAACAGCCGAATTTTGACCCTACAACTGAAAAGGAATGCTGGTCACCGGGGATTTGCTGGTAATTTACAAGGTTCCTCACTCTTTTAATTCAATTTTTTATTATGGACACAACCAAGCGCGAAGGGAATGCTTTGGATAAATACCTGGTGAATTGCTAGCAATGGTCACAAATGCAGGTGGGTTGGAGGCACCAACGGTCTTTGGGTCGATTTCTGCAGGTTGGCGACAGATGGTCGTAATTTACATGTAGAGGTGAGCAACATTTCTTTTAGCAAAAGTGAGAAAAACACGAAATTTTGGCTAAAATATGGACTTTTTGGGTTATTGGCGCGTTTTTTGGATGACGTCAGCATGGCATCATCAGGTGGGGTCAGGTCGGGTGACGTCAGCATGACGTCATTGGGTGATGTGGCAGCCTGTGAGTGGTCCAGGGGGCTTGCATGGGTGGCGGACATGTCGGAGCACTGCCGGGCGGGGGTGCTGACGGGGCGCCGAGTCGAAGTAACGTGGGCGTGACGTAGCAGTGACGTGGGTAGGCGGTAAAACACAGCGGTAAGTGGATTTTCTCGGACCTCTCTGGATACGGTCACGGTATTGTTAGAGGGCGGCCCGAGAAGATATGGGGGTGACTCGTGGCAGAGGCCTGACGTCACCCTCTGACAGTTTCTCGGGCGGTAAAGCTCGGTGATCGGGGCCCGTCCGATATGCATGTGGGCCGTCGGATGGGAAAGCCCAGATCCGACGGTCGACGGGTTGATGAGGTGCAAGGACCATACGGGCTGCGGGGACGAATAAAATATGATTATTCTCTGAAATGCGTGCCCGGCGGAACATTATAAAAAGTGGGTTTTTGTGGTTTTTTGCAAGGTTTATTTACAAAGCGGGTTTTGGTTATTAATCCGAGCAAATCCCGGATTATTCCCAAGATTAATTTTTCGGTGCTCTTTGGGTTGCACATAATGTTTTAGCGTTTGAAAACATTCAAAACCATAGATAGAGCTATAATGCTCGGGGAAGGGGATATATATATATTTTGGGTTTTTGCCAAATTTTACATAGTAATAGGGGGAATAGGGGGTATAAGGAGTTAAATAGTGATAGATTAGTAGTTAATATGAGTGAAAAGAGGTGGATGAGGGGGGTAAAATACTAAGTTGTTATATGAAAACAACTTAGTTTTTAGGGAGTAGATCAAAATGAAAATAATTTTTACATAAGAAATGTGGCCCTTAAAGAGACAAGAACCAACAAAAGACTTTGACCTATTTTATCAACATGGGTGGCATAGTGATGTTAGCCATGGATGTGATGGGGGGTAATCTAGAAGTTAGACATGCTTCATTAAGTTGCTGTAATACTGCTGAAATAGGAAATCTGCACTGGCACCATGTTTTAACTTTGCTCAGGCCCGTGAAATTCCATAAACCATGCTTTCTGCAACCCCATCTACCTACCCACTCTATTGCCTAGAATTTGTTGTTACTCCAAGGAGGGTGCACTTAGACTTGCAAACCCTTCTGTGCCTTTTCTTTTGCTTTGGCTTTTCTTTTGATTTTCTATCTAAAACTACCCTTATTGCTTCCAAGGCCCCAGATTAAGCAGTTGGGAACCTTCATTCTCTACCTATCTACTTTACCTGCCAAGATTGAGCTGTTTGGACAGATTTCTTTCTCTAATCTACAACAAAAATTGAAACATGGCATGACCCATCTTAGGCTGTTGGATCACCCATTCAGAAGTAGGGCAGCATCAACCAAATGTAAGTATACTTCTTCCACAAGAATATGAGATCTTTGTATCACCAAAATAGATCATATTGGCATTTCCCTTGCCAATCATGAAAAATGAAACCTATTGGTATAGGTAGCTAACACCACCAAAGTGATATCCAACATTGCAATCTACTACTCTGGCTCGATCTACACTTCCACCTACCCAACAAACCCACTACTTGACAAGATGCCTCTCTCCAATCCATCAAATAGAAGTTTGTTTCCAACAGACAGAATTTTGTGTAGAGCTGCTACTTCTTCCCCATTTGTTTTTAGTTGTTTGCTTTAAGTATACCCCAGAAGTAGTTAGTAGCTCAAGTATTGAACCAGTCCACTTTTGTTGTTGTTGATGACCCTTTATTGCTTGCCCTACTTTCTTCCGAATTCTTGCAACATGTCGTAGCATTCAATCTAGGTAGCAAAATGCCCATAGATACCCCAGAAACTGGTAGGAGCATACCGTAGTTGTTGAATCACACCCCAGCCAGACACAGACAGACAGATTGCTGGAACGAACATTACCCAACCAGACTACCTTCCTGCCAGACCCTCAAGATGGACCTTAATTACAAATTCTTACCTAGTTATTTGATTACTTCACTTACCTTCTTTACTTACAATATTTTACCACTCACATGACTTGCGAATTAGTGCCACAATGAGAAATTAGCTACCCAACCTTATACTTAAGGCAACTACAAGGATGCTCAGATTCACTCTACCCAGCTATACCCCATTAGTTGTTGGATACTTACCACCACAATATACACCTAGAAACCCACTGGCTACTTGCTTTATTTATCGCTAGCTAGAGTTCACTCGCTAAATTGCTTGCCTCCAGCCTTTATAACTGGCTGGCTGGTGTGGACTCAACCCAACCTTATACGGCCTTATACTTATTGCAACAATGAGCGGTGTGGAGTCAGCTACCCAATCTTATACTAAGGGAAACAGGCTCTAAGGATTTTCAAATCCGCATTCTATCGCAATGTTTCAGGCACTCTTTCCCACCTTTTGGACTTTGAAGGTCTCTGGGTTCATCGATCTCGTAAGGTGCCATTTCATCTAAAGAAATTCACTGCTAATCAAGCTATCCTTTGTCCACCAACCAACAGAAACATCCAGCCAGTGATGACCTCCTCCCAGCTAGCTAGCAAGAGATAATCCAGTAAGTAAGAAAGCGTGCCATATCATAGTATCTCAAAATGAATTCTATGGGCATGTTCCAAGTGCTCGAACATCCATTTCTTCCCAAGAAGGTATCATTTCTCATAAATCTTCTCTTTTTTCACTTTGTCTTGAGAGATAGGGAAAGTAAGCTACCCTATGCAAGGAAGGGAAGTAAGGTAGAATAAGGTTTCACTCATGATAACTAGCAGCCTTAAGATAGAGTAAGAAGGATAAGAAGCTTATCTAAGAAGGTAGGTAAGATAAGAAGAGAAGCCCACCCCATACTTCAAGGATACTTCCTGAATAGAAGGTATGAAAAGCACTTTTTCCATACTTAGAGATAACTGACTGGAAGGGGGGAGGGAATGAATAGCTTAGAAAGGATTTCTTTCTTCCTAATTCAACCTTGTGCTTCTTATTGAAACCTAGCGCTTCCAATCCCACTCCTTCCCTTCTTTCTTTCCTGTCCTCCCCTTTTCTCCTTCCTCCCAATTTGAATCCTTGTGCTTCGAAACAACCTTATTAATCCTCTCTTCGGTTCCTTTCCTTCCCTCTTATTGGTTCTCTCTTCTTGTCCTTCCCTACCTTATTTTCTAGCCTTACCTTTCTTTCCAACTTGGCCTTCTTGGTGGTTCCCTCCTTCTCTTCTATGGTGCCAAATAATATCTAATCCTACCTCCTGTGGTGGATAGATGGATCTCTTCCTCCAATCACCTTATCCCTGTCCTTCCTTATAAGTGTGGGGGGCCCACTTCCATAATGAATTTTGCAGTTCCTATTGTAAGAGGGCTTGAGTTGAATGAACCAACCTTCCGCCTTCTGCACCATGGTAAAAAATATGAGGTGTAATATCAAGGAGCCTAATATGGTAAGGTTGTTATGTGCTTTTGTTAGGTTTGAAAGTAGAGGAAAGATGCGATTCAACACAAATAAAGGGGAGGTTATGCCAGGTCGGCATTAGATAGATAGCAATGGTAGTTGAGCACTACCGGGCATATTCATATCAAACGTACCCCTTCGCTCCTTGAAGGGTAGAGTGGTAAACTTACAAGCGATAAGAGAATATCTAATGTGATTGATGAGTAAATGATTATCACCCAAGCCATGGAAGGCCAACCACGCCTACCCATGGCACCTATCCCTCGACGATTCTGTCTGCCCCACCTTGGCCCTCGGAGGGACAAGCAGCTTCACACCTTCATTTTTTCAATCAATCACAATAAATCAGTCAAGGTTCAGGTCAAGCCCCATCCCTCACTCACCCAACAAGTCAATTGGCTCACCTATGATGGAAAGAAAAGTCCGACCAAGCCACTGGAGCTGATCTATAGCCATCCGATGGAGGGACAAGGATTTCGATCCATCAAGGTGAGAACTAGGTCGGTCAGGGTGCGATAACACGCTCGATTGCTAATGAGAGGGCTTACTTGAAAGCCTGTCCTGGAGTGTTGGAGCTCATCCGATGAGTGAATGCGTACCTGAAAGGAGAGATTTGGCCCTCAATGGTCATTTCCTTGCTTATCAATTGAAAGAATAGGATCAAAACAGAAAATGAAATCCAAAGAAACCAATTTACTTGAAGTACACTCATGCCCTCGCTTCCCATACATCCATTATCAATGAATCTTGTCTCGATGTCCCTCACCTCAGGTGCTTGTTTCATGGCGATACGAAGAAGAGTTCTTGTTCGATCCTCAGTAGGTCTTCAAGAGGAATAGGGTTTGATCCAATCCCTGGGGCAGCTTAAGAGGGAAGATGGGTTTTTCAATGATTCACTTATAGGGGATATGGGCTCCTCTGCAATTGAGGTTCTTTATGCTACCCTTTCCCTTTTCATCATAGGGATGATTTCACCAAGTTCTGGCAGCTGGAATGGAGTGCAGATGTGAGTGGGATACGGGACTACTTCCCTAATGTAGATTCATTGTATAATGGGGCCGAAGGGTGTTCCCGCACCCCATCAGGTGGATCCAACCCACCCAACCAGTTTCTCTTGCACGCACTCTATGTTAGAGTTGACATGATGGCCCATATCGCGTTCACAGGACTATGTCTTTTCTCTCCCACCCATGAAGCATGGCTTTGCAATGCCATTTCAGTGACAGTTGGGCTTGTGCTCTAGCTGCGCCAACAATTAGGATAGCTGCCATCCATCTTAGCTTATGCACCCACGTATGTTGCGGTTCGATGAACCGACCTTGTTTCGATGTCGAAGGGAGTGATTCTTCGATGCATCGTGGAAAAGAAGGGAGGGAAGAGAATGAGAGAGATTGAGAGCATCTACTATATATGTCATTATGGTTGATGAGGATAGGAATGATGATATTGGAGGTATAATGATGAGAGGTAGGATGGGAAGATGGGAAGATGGGGAAGAGTTGAGGAAGAGGCATTTATGAGCTGATAAAAAACCACCTAGCTTGGCCTTATAAGAGATGAAGTTTCAGTGAAACTCCAGCAACTCTAGGATCCACTTTGCCACATGACATAATAGAGTGGGTTTGAACTCTAGATAACATAATGGGTTAGATTAGCAAATGACATGGCTCTCCTAGTTAAGCATATAGTATTATAGGCACTGAGTATCAGAGACCACTACTAAGTCTAGCTTCTCAGTGGGGGGTAGAATAGGTCTTATAATCATGCAGAATACCACTACTCGTTCATAACCATCATACTCCTTATACATCAGTGTATCTATGATAATATACTCATAAGTTTACACATATAGTAATAACCCACAATTAGGCTATGATGAGGGCAAGGTAGGAGGGGAAAGATGCATATCCTTTAAATTATGGAAGGAGGCTTTTCAATAAGTATCCCACTCAAATGGCATCTCCTTCTTTAGGAGATAGTTTAGGGGACAGGATAGCTTTTCAAAACCCTATTAAAAATGGTGAAGAGTACCCACCTAACAAAGGGAGGATTGAATCACCTTTACATTATAGGGCTCCGACATCTTAAGAATCACTTGGGCCTTTATAGGATCAACATTGATACCACATTAGTAAATAACAAAACCTAGGAGCCTGTGTTTGGTCAATTTAGTGTTGTCTAAATTGTTATCATCAATTGTCAACTCGGGGCTCATAAGCTGATGAAGTGAATTGTACAATATATACTTAAGCAGCATTTCCTAGTTCTTTTGGTCGTTTTTAGTTTATGTCTAACTTATCTTCCTAATTTGATGTGATGAAGTTATAAACAAGTGAGTGAATGTGTGTGTATGTGGCGATTTCTAAATGCTTCTTGAATTTTAAAGAGAAAACTTGAAGAATAACTTGGAATGGAATTAAAGCTTCGAATGAAAGTAAAGCATCAAACAAAAAGACCAATGGCACTAGTCCAATACCTTTACTGCTGAGAAGAATGAAAATGACATCTACATTAACTCAGCTAAAAGCAAGAACACTACTCTAACTCCTCTATTGAATCTAAAGAAATACAAAAATTAAGTGACAAATCACACTACTTAATTCTCTCTTAACATTCTGCCTTTAGCTAAATTGATCATGTGAAAAGGAGTTAGGAGTGAATTAGCAATATGAGTCTAAAACTAAATAAACCAAGTTGCAATTAAATGATGTTTTGGTCCCATAAAAGTTAGTGAATCATGATAAAAAGAACCATCAAGAGATTAGCAACTCGACAAAACTTGATAAAGTAAACTAGGCAAGGAAACTAAATAAGCAAGGAAACTAATGAAAATCAAAGCGAAAGTCAGCAGTTTAGATAAGACAACTTCAGATGCCACTAGTGTTAGAAAGAAGGAAAAGCACACTGTCCCGGGCTCCTAACAAAGCTGTAAAAACACACACTGATTAGTCATGAAAAGTACAGAAACGTAAAGCAGCATGATTCAAACTGTACATTAATATACATGATGAATTAGAGAAACAAAGGAATGCAGGAAAGCAAATTTAAAATCTACTGTACAATGGTTGTAGCAGACAGGGGCCCTCCATCCACTTCAACCAATTAAAAAGATCAGCTACGCAGGTAAGAACATAGTTGTCTTCTTGGTATTAAATCAGCACATAACAAAATACAGTGGGAAGTGTAAACGCTATGTAAAAGAGTCTTGAAATAGAGTTTACAACAACAAAAGACTAACTTCCAAAAACTCTCTAATCAGCGTGTAGAAACGCTTTATTTATAGCAGGAACACAAATTGTTCTGTGCGTAAACTAAGCTAACTAAAAGCTATGCAAAAGACACGTTCAGCAACACCGTGCACGGATTTAGGAAACAGTCATCATGGTTGATAAATCCGCTGTTGGATTCTTGTCCCCTGCAGTCTTCGTGGCTAAAGAAGAGGCCAGCTATGACTTTCGTGATCCACCTGAACACGCAGAGCCGTGTCACCGTTTGCAACCTTGCCGTTTGACCAGAGTTACCTCCACGTTGACCAGGGGTGTAGACGGCCAGTTTGGCTGAGCTGACAGCACACGCACCATGTACACAGTCATACAAACTTGCCCATGTGGCTCTTTCCTTTGGAGGACACCTGGATCATAGCAAACAAGAAAATGGCTGCGGAATCTGGGATTGGCTGCGGAATCAGAGATCGGCTGCGGAAACCCTGTATCAGCTGCGGAATTGCAGCACTTGAACCAAAAATCTAAACCAACAGTCAATCATTAGCACAATTAGCAAATCATGTTAAAAAGTCCTATAATGCAATGAATTGAACAAGTTGATGAAGGAAATGATGACAAAAGAAGGAAATGAGTAGGAAAAGGCTGTTGGGAGGATGGGTAAATGAGTGCAGGTTTGAGGCTCAACATACCCCCACTGTGAAGGTGTTGCATGTCCTCATGCAACCAAAACTTTGTCATGATTTTCCAGTTCATATGCTCAGATGCCTCTGCCAAGACATCCAACCTTCTCCTTTTTATTCTTGCTGCCAAATTTGTTCTTGGTTTTCTAACCAAACACCTAAACCTCAAGTTAATCAAGGCCCTGCTCAATTTCTTGCATTTCCTCTTCAATTTCCTATTCTTTTTCTGCGAAAGGCCCAAGTGAAGCATTGTGTTGTCGTGGACAATTTTGTCCACCTTGCTTTGTTCTTTCAATGCTTCATTCTCCTGCTTAATATGCCGGTTCAAGACTTCCAGCTCAAATACCTCTTGTTTTAGAGAGTGGAATTGTTCCTCAAGGGGAAATATAATGCCTGGACCGGCAACAGATTGCTCTAAAGTCTCCAAATAATCATATGCCTTCTGCTGGTCAGGGTCAATGTCAGGTGTTTGTCTTGGTCTAAATTCAAATTCTTGAAAACTGATTTCTCTTTCTTGCTAGAAGGGACTTTCCTCTCGTGGAGGAGTGGACTCAGGGTCAAGCTGAGCTGGAGTCTTTTCAGGTGTAGTTTCTCCCAAGTCAATGAAATGTGACTGTTTTCCTTTGGTCACACTCATTTTTCCCTGCAGCCTACTTCTTCTTCTCACTTGTACATTAGTGCTCTTTTGCTGGGCACTATGTTTCTCTTTCTGTTTTCTCTTTAAGAGGGAAATGATGCCAAAATGTTTGGTCAATTTAGTGTTGTCTAAATTGCTATCATAAATTGTCAACCCGGGGCTCGTAAGCTGATGAAGTGAAGTGTACAATATATACTTAAGCAGCCTTTCGTAGTTCTTTTTGTCGTTTTTAGTTTATTTCTAACTTATCTTCCTAATGTGATGTGATGAAGTTATAAACAAGTGAGTGGATGTGTGTGTATGTGGCGATTTCTAAATGCTTCTTGAATTTTAAAGAGAAAACTTGAACAATAACTTGGAATGGAATT
>APFE031275038.1:67361-77757 GCA_000404065.3 Pinus taeda | reverse complement strand
ATGCATTCTTTCCGATACAGCAAGAATTGAACCTGCTTCACACCACACCAAATTCCCTCTCCGTATAGTTGAGTGTGTTAACGCATCCATCAATCCATCAATCACTCAGGATGTGCAAGCAGGCTCGACCCCCCAGGGAGAGGACCTTTTCCTTGTACTTGATTCCAGTTATGACTCGATATATGTCAAGTATGCGTTGATTTCATCTCTCTCTAGTGACCGAAATCAATTCTCATATATGTCATTAATCAGAATGACCGATATATGTCAATTTTGCTAGCAATTAGATCGCTCGCGAACCTTCGCGCAACGATGGACGCCTTCCAATTCATTGACTCGATAACAGTAATTACACCAAAAAATGGCATATATGGCATGATGGTCATTATGCTTTCTTATCAAATGTAGATATCGGCATTATGTCATTATGCGAATGACGGGGTCAGTTTTGACCCTGAACTGGTCTCATCAAGTGCCCTAGTATACTCTACTTGTTCACCCGTGTCGGTTTGCGATATAGAACCGATCTCAATCCAATATCCTGCTGAAGAAAACCAGGTAGGAAATTTTTTTCCATGATGATGAGTGCTACTTTGACACTATGTCCTGGGCCCCGTAGGTCACCGAATGAACACGCCCAGGCTATATGCCCAGTAGGGGGCTAGGGATGCGTCTTTCACACTTACCAATATTCACATGAATCGATCAATTAGGATGCACAAGTAGGCTCGACCATAAGGACCAGCAGAGGCTCGACTGTTAAGGAGAGGGAGAGGACTGAAACTTGTTCGTGATTCCAGTCATTATTTATATACGTCATTACGCAATCTAATTTGAGGTAATTACACAACCTCATTTTAGCAGTCATTTGGGTTATTTCGACCAAGTCTGCATGCAAATGAAAAAGATTTCTCTCACTTATTTCTCGAGTGGAAGAAGGAATATGGCTCATATCATTATGTATGAGCATCTACTTCATTTTGTCATTTCATTCATTGATGAATCGAGTTATGGTCTTGCTCGTTCCTTTCATATCCATCTTCGTAGGAATAGGATGGAGAGATTAAGATAGATTTCATTTGTATACGATATTCTTCGAGAATGTTTTCGATAGAATTCTCGCAATAATTATAACATTTTGACCCATTATGATCTTTTCACTTCATGTTGTAGGAGCGGTAATTCAGCGTATAATTATATATGTCATTATGCATGAAGAAATTGATCAGATTCGATCAAGAAATCTTCTAGTTGCAGTAGGGAAATCCCTTTGACATATTCTATATGTTACAGTGAGACTTTTAAATTAGGGGGGTGTAATTCTTCTTCCAATTCATTGGTCATATTCTCTCCCTGATGACTGTCTTTGTAGTAGCAAAATTCCTACATCGTATTATATATTGGTAAGTAACAAGCAGTTGGTAAGTAGAGAAGTGGAGTAGCTAGCATTTAGTAAAACACAAAAAGGCAAGAACCTAGACCTACCCATTGGTTCCTCCGCCACCCACCACCTTTGATCAAATTCTTGTGTTTTACAAACTAGTTTCATAGGTCGAACTAGTCGATCTATGGGGTCATAACGGACATCAAGGTCGGTCGTTTCCCTTTTAGCCAGCAAGAAAATCGGCGAGCCTATGAATCTTGTCAAGTTAGGCCGAAGATTGGACATTGAGCCGAGCTATAGCAATCAGATACAGAGGGGCAATTATTTCTCTCAAGACAAGATAGATAACTCTCGATCAAGGGCTTTCAAGAAATAATGTCCCAAAGCACGGGAGGTCATCCGATAACCGTACACGTACTTGAAAGGACTATAAAATCGTACCCTCAAGGCCCGCATGACCACCAGACTTTGATTGGATGAGGAGCTGGAACAGGAGTTCAACTCGTACCCTTGCATACCTAACCTCCCTAACCTTTCATTCCCTATCATACGTTGAATCAATGAATCCTGGCCAATTTGTACCTCAAGTTCCTATTTGATGGTATCCCCCCTGCCCCCCCTAGTGGCAAGACGAAGAATAGTGCTGATCTGATGCCGATACTCAGCGGGTATTCTATGTCAGATTTTCTACTAGTTTATGGGGCAGCTTTAGTCAGCTGAATAGGGCATGTGTTTTTGATTATTCAATGATAGGGGAGATTGCCTCGGAAAGGAAGGTGAGGTTCGTGATGCTAACCTTTCCCGGTTCCTTATCCTAGGGTCATGATGTTCTGTTCAACCAAGTTATGGCTGATGGACTAGAGTGCAGATGTGAGTGGGAGACGGGCCAACTTCCTGTAATGTAGATTCATTGTATAATTGGGCCAAAGGTGGTTCCCACACCCCACTAGGAGGGTCCAACCCGCCCAACCATTTTCTCCTGAATGCACTCTACGTCAGAGTTGACGCGATGGTCCATATCGTGTTCGCGGGACTATGTCTTTGCTCTCCCACCCATGAAGCATGGCTTTGGAATTCCATTTAGGTGTCGGGGTGATATTTCGCTTCTCAGCAATTGGAGAAGCACCATTCATATTTCCTTATACGCTCACTTATGTCGCCGGGATGAACCCGGACCTTTTTTCGATGTCGAAGGGATTGATTCTTCGATGCATCATTCCCAAGAAAGGAGGAAGGTAAGAGAATTATACCATTATAGTGGTTGGATTCAAAAGAATGCCTGTATCATTGGAGGTATCCTCTTGGCTACTTTATATATGTCATTTCGACTAGTGATTCCAGTCATTCATGAGCGATTTCCTTGCCCCTCCTATTCTTCTCTGGCGGCTTCGCACCTTGTGGTTTTTCCAACTTGAGATTTCCCTCCTTAGATGTGACTTCGAGACCAAAGAGAGTGACATTCATTATATATGTCATTATGGTCGATCTATTTCCAGGCCATTTTCATCCAGTCATACCAAATTCGATGCTCCTTATATAAGGACCAGACCAGAGATATGTGAGTGAGAGAGAGAGGGATATGCCATCATGCATTCTGATGGGTGAGGGGCTTGACTGATTTTGTCCCTAAAGGGTGTCACTTTTCTTAATAGCCTAAAGATCACCATCAACCCTACTATATATGTCATTGTGCATGAAGAAATGGCTCACATTATCCGTAGGCGTAAATGACCATTTATAGTAGGAGAATGACTGAAATCTCTTATATATGTTGCGGTACCCCGACTCAATCAGGGAAGCGTAATCAGAGAAAGTGGTCTCAGTCCTTTCAATATCGACCAACCAGGAGAGATTGAAGAGCAAGATATGCCAAGGAGCTATTGATACCGTTCATTGGCAACCTTGTATGCCCCTCGCAATTGAAGGGGGCCTTAATTGAAGGGATGTAGTCGCTTTTCTGCACTAGGCAAGGGGGCCTTTATTTGAAGGGGGAGAAAGAGAGGCCAGGCCTGAGATATCGACTGACTTGAACCTTGATATACTCTTGGGACTTCCAGCTTGGTATGATCAATTGTTCCATTAGCTCTTGCTCGAAACACCGACTAATTATATATGTCATTTCAACCAATGATTCCAATCATTCTTTATATACGTAATTACATCATTCATTGGTGACTTTGAGACCGTAGATAGTGACATTCATTGTATATGTCATTTCAATCAAGTTTCGACAAAGCACCTGAACTCTAGGAACTTTGAGAGAAGCACTCCCTCGGCGAGGCAACACTCCGTTAGAGCTAATTCCCTTTGAGCTTGAGAGCTAGGTTGTCGGCCATATCTCAAATAGATATAGAGATAGACATGTGCTTTGGCTACGCTACAAATCTTTCTCTTTCCTTTCATTTTCTGAAATGACGTATATAATGATGAAATGATGTAGATAATGATTTTCTGAAATTACTTAGATAATCTACTTGGAATCTCATTCATCAAAGTGAGATTCTCCTTTTATCAGTCATTCTGGTTTACATTCCCATAAGGTCGAAATGACTGATTGACTCTGTCCCTTGCCTTCTCTAGTGTGACCGATTTCACAGCTTCTTGGAGGAATTATCCTAATGCCCATGGTGAAACTCACATTCTACGGTTCGGTTCAGCCAGCAGGGAACACTATGCAACCCTTCCTTTACCTTATGACCTTGCCTTCCTTTTGACTTATTGCCAAAAGTGTTAACAACTTTAGGAGTAATTTGAGTCACACCAAACACAGAGAGAGGGATTTACACTATCAACCATACCAATCATAAAATCCAATTGGAAGCTTAGTGTGGCCACTCTTCATCGAGAGCTAACAATCGGAACATCGAGAGCCAACAGACCACAAGATAGGGGAAATAATGACAAGGAAGGGGAACATGACTATGCCAATATGGATGGTTGGGCAAATCCAACCTCCTGAGAGCATGAGCTCATTTTGATATTTTTCTGGTAAGAGCTACCCATGGTTTGACTCACATTCTACGATTTCGGTTTAGCCTGCAGGGAACATAGAGCAGGCAGCCCTTCATTACCCCTTGAGAGACCTCAGACATGAGGGGACTCATGCTATTGAGTAATCTAGGCACCATCCAACCATCACATAGCCTTATGGGTTACCACACTTAGTAGCGGGACAATGGAAATTGATGAATGGAGCGAAAAGGGGGGATACCACAACACTGACACAACAAGGAAGGTGGGTTGGTTGGGTGCAAAGGACAGGACAGGTTTGGTTTGACTAATCCTTCTAACGCTATGACTTATGATGCATCCTTCTGATGAACGCAACAAGCACTGAGCCTACGCTACTAAAGCTGCTTATACTTACTGAAGCTGAAGTTAATAAGCCGAAGATAGAAGGATGGAAGGACGGAAGGATTGTTGGCTGGCAGGATCAGGATTGTTTTTCGATTGCTAGCTGGATGGATCGCATGGGGCTGTATTGCATGGTGGGATGGCTTGATCCCTTCTAATAAACTCCGGCGGCCAAAAACTTACAGACAGACAGAAGGTAGGTAGGCAAGGTAGGATGGATGGTGCTAATGGTTTGAAAACAACAACAGCGAGACAGAAGACTAAAGGGGATACAAGATAGGAAAGGGGGAGAAATATCCAACAAGAAATATAGGTGGGGCCTTAGAGGATAAGCTCCTTCCTCAAGCTCCTCCTGCTCCTACAGGTATTTCCTTAAGCTACTTCATTAGGCCTAGAGAACAGGGATCCATCTCGTTCAAAATAATAACACCATTTACACTTGGATACAGGGAGAATCATCTGGCTTTGAGCTGATTGGGTTAGACCCATAGTGACCTACTTACGATACATGAAAGGGTTATTTGTTTTTTGCTGCTATGTTTTGGTTGTGCTATTGTTTGGTGTTGTCGAAGAAAGAATGAAAGGTGGAAGATAAGACAGATAAGACTGAGAAGAAGGCTGATCACGATTGATGAATGGTTTGATTGTTTTCTTTAGGAGGACACATCATACTTGTTTAGGCTTTACGGGAACCCCTTTTATATCGATTTATTACTGCCTTTTGATTACTTCCTTTCACCAACCATACAAGGATATCTTTAATAACATCTTACCAACCTATTTGTTTCTATATTTACCTTTCTTTAATCATTTGGTCTATGCTTTTCATTGCCCGGGCTTCACCCGGATAAGACCTTTCTTCCCACCTACCTAACACACATACGACTTATGAGCCTATTGTTTGACTACTATACCTCCATATATTACTCATTTCATCTATCTCTTCTTACCTTTATAGACTTCTCAGAATGCACAAAGCTATATTGAATTAATTACGATGATACTAACCACCTAATACTTATTACCTTAGGTCTTTAGTTATTGCCTTTATCACTTTCATGAAACTGCCCGGAAAGCTCTAATGCTTCACCCCGTGTATTCAGGACCTCTATTCCCGGGCCTCTATCAAGCGTTAGCGGTCCTAATCATGCAAACAAAGCTGTGTCGATCCTCCCTCATCATGCAGGTATCGAGGTAGCGGTCCTCATCCCTAATCTTACCTCATAATGTATTGTGTGATCATCATCCATTGTGTCTGCACTAACCTAATTCAATAGTTGCATCATCGAGTAACATCATGCATAATTGAGTATCATCATTGAGGTCGATCAGCTGAGCAGCCCAGTGCCCACATCCGAATTGATTATCGAAGTGTTGTGTATTAGAGTTAGTGAATTATAGTAGATCAAAGCCACCACCACCACAACCACCATCATTGGATCATAGCAATTGGATCATAGCCATCCCATCTATTATAGGGATTCAATAATCCAATTGCCAAATAATGGCATAGTCAATAATTATTTGTAACTTAGGCCATCTGATTCGATTAGCAGATTAGATGCAGCATTGTATTAGAGGCATCAGATTAGATCCATTGGATTCAATGGGGGAGCCAGGTGTATAAGATATTTGATAAGCCCATCCTTGGTGAATTAGCTGAGTTGCTTATCAGTCACAATTAGCCCATGGTATAGGTAATTATTGGTACCTTCCTTCTTCCTATGTGTTAGCACTTGAAATTTCACCTAGGCTGAGATAGACAAATCTCAAGGCTACATCAAACCATTCAGCCTCGTAGCTAGCCCTACGAGGCAGGAGAAGGCTCTCTCCGGTCAAACTCGGTGGATTTTTTAATAGGATGAGTTGACCAATTAGAAACACTGATATTAGGCTAGTAAACTGATAAGGAGGGTTGATTTAAAGTTTTTGGGGTTTTTGGTGGCAATTGGAGGGAGTGCAATTCAGGGTGCGGGGATTGAGCTCAGTTTTTGCAGGTGGGTCTTTGGGGAAAGGTAGGATTTTTTGCTGATGATTTTAGCTAAGATGGATGATCAAGGAGGAAAGAGGAGAAGAGAAATAGGGCAAACAATGACTTTGAATCCTCTTTAGGCAGTGGAAAACATAAACATTAAACAAATTTGAAAGCTGAGCATGACATGCATGAATTCAAACTTTATCACTTCATTTGTTTAATAAGATGCAGTAAAGAAAGATATGGAACACATAAACACACTTACAATTACAATAAGAGAACACACCATCAACACAAGAGTCCACAAGAATCCCAATGATGTCTGCAAAACCCTGGTCTTCCTTTTCCTCAAATTGCAGAGATACAAGTAAAATATACAATATGAGCTTCTCCCTCAAGAGTCCAACCATGAAAATGAGTAAGAGAAGGCATAATATAGAAGATATAACTCCTTTCCCCACCTCTAGGGGTCGAGCTCAGCTTCCTAGGAGCTGTTGCAACTAATTCTAAACTAATCACTAGATAATAGGCAGTCAAAACAACTTGCCTCTAAAACTTAGGAAACCTATCCATGCATTAAATATTTACCATTTACATCAAGGAAACTTCTAGAAGTGTTGAAGGAGAGTAAAAGTATCTAATTGCCATGAAAATTACACAAAAATCCATCATTTACATGCCTCAAAAGTCAACCAAAGTAAAAACAGTGTTTTGCTGGCCGAACTGGTCAAAACAGTGAAATTTCCCGGAGCGGTCGCGTCCCTCACTTTGACTGGTCGCGCGCATTGAAAGCTCTTTTTGAGGGCCTTCCCGGTGTCCAAATCAGGTGCAAGATAGCTCATTGGAAAGGTCCGTGAGTTTACTTTCCAACCCCACTGGAATTTCTGAATTTGGAGTTGATTTTACCCCTCAAAAGTCATTTCTTCCAAGGCAGATTTCTGCAACTCAAAAAAGGGGCAGAAAGTCAAAATTTGCATGTATTTTGAGCTTTTGGAAGCCCAAATCTTCATAAAATCTGAAACCCATCCATAGGCAAGTGTATTTTTGCATGAAAATTCCAAACATGTAGAGTTTTTCCCATTCTGAGCTGTCCCCATGACTGGTCGCGCGCGGGGTGAGACCAGTCAAATGGCCAAAACCTGTAACATTCTCAAAAATGCCAAAAATGCCTCAAAACTCTCAAAATTTCTTGGGTTTGCTGCTAGGAGGATGCTAATGAGTGTCATGATGAGTGAGAGAAGCCTCGGCCAAGATACGGAGCGGGTTGGTCTTCTTTCTCGTTTTTGTGCCTTCACCAACTGTACTGGAAACATGAGATTGCCATAGGATAAGCTTGTAAATCTGTCAAAGAGGTGGGCTCCTCTCTCTTATGATGACCACCTTTTCCCCCCCTACGAGGCCTCTGCTATACCTCAACCTCTGTAGAAGAAGACTGGTCATCACTTTGCTCACAGGTTTGGGTGTCTGACATGGTTTAGGAGCGAAGTGGACAAAGTGAACTGTTGTCTCTGCCTGCAAAAATGATGAACTCTATGATGTTTCAAGGGGGAAAAAGACACGAGGGAAATGTTAGGGGAGGGATCTTTCAACAAGGAATGGGAACGCGTGATATGACAGGGAAATTTTTAAGGGAAAATTCACAAATTGTCATGCATATAGAATCTCATTTTCATCATTGGGAAATCATTTGCAAAGAACATCTTGTAAGGGAAAAAGCATGTATGATAACGACCATGGAAGGAGCATACATGTGTGAATAGGGACATAGGAAACCATAAACAATTTACTTATTGGATTTTCATGTGCATCATAAGGCAACATTTTGGTCATGTACATTTTTGACATAGGGGGAAGGGTTTTATTAAGCAAAGGATGTCAAATGGATACAAGGGGAAAACAGTATGTACATGTGTTTTTACAATATACACAACAACATGTTTTGTAATTTTATTGTCACATTACTCTTTTCTTCATTGCACATATATCTTTTTTTTTTGGCTTTGTTTTTTATATGTGTAGGGTGTTGGTGTAGGGAATTAGGGTTTGCATATGCTTGGGGAGGGATAGGGTTTACATTTTAGGCCATGGGGAAAATTTACATTTCTTTGCAAAAATAAAAGGGCAGAGACATAAGCATGACCTTTGTGAAGAAAGGGGGAACAAGGGAGGGAATCAAATGGGACCAAAAAAAACCTTGAAACAAACATAAAACCCTAACATTCTGCCCAACATTGACAAACAGTTACAAATATCTTTTTTTCCTTGCATCCTTGGAGGCATAATCGCAAGCATGTAGACCCATAACCATCATCAACCAATCAAACAACAGGTATAGAGCCTACCTCAACCCAATTTTCAAATTTGAAGAAGATTTGAGTGAGTTTGAGGTGATTTTGGATTTTACAGCTCAACTGGTCGCGCACAGCCCAACTGGTCGCGCCAGTTCAAAATTAACACTGCGGAGGAGTTGCTGACTGGTCGCGCACTGCCCAACTGGTCGCGCACATTCACAGCCTTGTTTGAGGGCCTTCTTGGTGTCAGAAACGGGCGCAGGATAGCTCGTTGGAAAATTATTTGAGTCTACTTTCCAACCGAAGTGGAATGTTTTAATTTTGAGTTGATTTGACCTATCAAAAATCAACTCTTCCAAGACTAGTCAAAAAGTTCCAAATGAGGCTGCCTGAAAGAAGAGTGTTGTTGCAGTCAACTTTTGAATGCCTTCCTCAACCCCAAATTGAGCTCATGATAGCTCATTGGAAATACATTTGTGTCTAGTTATCATTTTACCCATCAATAAAATCATTTGGCCAACCAAGATAGGAGAAAACTTGATTTTCCTAAGGTAACTTGCAGAGGTGTCTTTGATTCTCCTGAGGAAACCATATTCTTGAAATTTTTCTCAAATCATGACACCTGTGAAAAACGTGAATGAGGTTTTTCTTCCTTGGAATGTTTTGGACAAAATCCTCTCTCATTTTCCCAAAATTCATCTTTTATTTCTCTGAAGCATCATTTTAGTGCGACTTGTCCCGATGTGTGAAACAAGGAATTCTGTCGAAATAAAGCGAGATGAAGGGGATAGGGGGCTTCTAAATTCTTGGGGAAATTTTTGGGAGTGGGGAGGGATGTTAGGAAGCAGGGGAAAGTGGAATCTCAGAGATTGAGTGAGGGGAAGGGGTCCAAAAGGGCAAATCACAGGCCCAACCTAGAAAATTGCTAGGTTGTAGCTAGAAACTAGGGTTTGTGCAAAAATGAGGAATTTGGCGGATCTAAGGGATGGGAAGTGTTTGATAAGGTACATGAAGGATAGGGGAAGGTGTATGAACATCAGGATATGAGTTTTTCTGATGATTTGGCCGCCCAAGAGAAATTGCCTTAAAACCCTAGGAGAGGGAAATGACCTTACCTAGGCGCAACTGAAGCATGAACAAGGTGTAAAATGACTCATTAGACACTGACATGATAATGACAACCCTATGAAATGATGATAGACTCAGCCGAATGATGACATGGATTGGCATTTGGGCAACTTTGAAAAGAGTGAGAGCAAACCCTAGACCTAATGCCTAGTGACCAAATTTTGCTTGAAGACTCACTGAAATGACAAAATTTGACCTGACACTTCAAAATCACTATGTAAGAGCACATTTGATCACTGGAGGAAGGCTGGAAAGACTGACACT
>APFE031275038.1:26124-65357 GCA_000404065.3 Pinus taeda | reverse complement strand
AAGCTACATCAAACCATTTCACCTCGTAGCTAGCCCTATGAGGTATGAGAAGGCTCTCTCGGGTCAAACTCGGTGGATTTTTCAATAGGATGAGTTGACCAATTAGAAACATTGATTTTAGGCTAGTAAACTGATAAGGAGGGTTGATTTAAAGTTTTTGGGGTTTTTGGTGGCAATTGGAGGGAGTGCAATTCAGGGTGCGGGGATTGAGCTCAGTTTTTGCAGGTGGGCCTTTGGGGCAAGGTAGGAGTTTGCGCTAATGCTTTTAGCTGAGATGGATGATCAAGGAGGAAAGTGGAGAAGCTAAAGAGGGAAAACATTGACTTTGAATCCTCTTTAGGCAGTGGAAAACATAAACATTAAACAAATTTGAAAGCTGAGCATGACATGCATGAATTCAAACTTTATCACTTCATTTTTTTAATAAGCTGCAGTAAAGAAAGAGATGGAACACATAAACACACTTACAATTACAATAAGAGAACACACCATCATCACAAGAGTCCACAAGAATCCCAATGATGTCTGCAAAACCCTGTTCTTCCTTTTCCTCAAATTGTAGAGATACAAGTGAAATATACAATAGGAGCTTCTCCCTCAAGAGTCCAGCCATGGAAAATGAGTAAGAGAAGGCATAATATAGAAGATATAACTCCTTTACCCACCTCTAGGGCTTGAGCTCAGCTTCCTAGGAGTTGTTGCAACTAATTCTAAACTAATCACTAGATAATAGGCAGTCAAAACAACTTGCCTCTAAAACTTAGGAAACATATCCATGCATTAAATATTTACCATTTACATCAAGGAAACTTCTAGAAGTGTTGAATGAGAGTAAAAGTATCTAAGTGCCATGAAAATTACACAAAAATCCATCATTTACATGCCTCAAAAGTCAACCAAAGTAAAAACAGTGTTTTGCTGGCCGAACTGGTCAAAACAGTGAAATTTCCCTGAGTGGTCGCGCCCCTCACTTTGACTGGTCGTGCGCATTGACAACTTTGTTTGAGGGCCTTCCCGGTGTCCAAATCAGGTGCAAGATAGCTCATTGGAAATTTCTGTGAGTCTAATTGCCAACCCCACTAGAATTTCTGAATTTGGAGTTGATTTGACCCCTCAAAAGTCATTTATCCCAAGGCAGCGTTATGCAACTCAAAAAAGGGGCAGAAAGTCAAAATTTGCATGTATTTTGAGCTTTTGGAAGCCCAAATCTTCATAAAATATGAAACCCATCCATAGGAAAGTGTATTTTTGCATGACAATTCCAAAAATGTAGAGTTTTTCCCATTCTGAGCTGTCCCCATGACTGGTCGCACGCGGGGTGAGACCACTCAAATGGCAAAAACCTGTAACATTCTCAAAAATGCCAAAAATGCCTCAAAACTCTCAAAATTTCTTGGGTTTGCTGCTAGGAGGATGCTAATGAGCGTCATGATGAGTGAGAGAAGCCTTGGCCAAGATACGGAGCGGGTTGGTCTTCTTTCTCGTTTTTGTGCCTTGACCAACTGTACTGGAAACATGAGATTGCCATAAGATAAGCTTGTAAATCTGTCAAAGAGGTGGGCTCCTCTCTCTTATGATGACCACCTTTTCCCCCCCTACGAGGCCTCCGCTATACCTCAACCTCTGTAGAAGAAGACTGGTCATCACTTTGCTCACAGGGTTTGGGTGTCTGACATGGTTTAGGAGCAAAGTGGACAAAGTGAACTGCTGTCTCTGCCTGCAAAAATGCTGAACTCTATGCTGTTTCAAGGGGGAAAAAGACACGAGGGAAATGTTAGCGGAGGGATCTTTCAACAAGGAATGGGAACACGTGATATGACAGGGAATTTTTTAAGGGAAAATTCACAAATTTTCATGCATATAGAATCTCATTTTCATCATTGGGAAATCATTTGCAAAGAACATCTTGTAAGGGAAAAAGCATGTATGATAATGACCATGGAAGGAGCATACATGTGTGAATAGGGACATAGGAAACCATACACAATTTACTTATTGGATTTTCATGTGCATCATAAGGCAAACTTTTGGTCATGTACATTTTTGACATAGGGGGAAGGATTTTATTAAGCAAAGGATGTCAAATGGATACAAGGGGAAAAAAGTATGTACATGTGTTTTTACAATATACACAACAACATGTTTTGTAATTTTATTCTCACATTACTCTTTTCTTCATTGCACATATATCTTTTTTTTTTTCGCTTTGTTTTTTATATGTGTAGGGTGTTGGTGTAGGGAATTAGGGTTTGCATATGCTTGGGGGAGGGATAGGGTTTACATTTTAGGCCATGGGGAAAATTTACATTTCTTTGCAAATAATAAGGGCAGAGACATAAGCATGACTTTGTGAAGAAATTGGGGAACAAGGAAGGGAATCAAATGGGACCAAAAAGAACCTTGAAATAAACATAAAACCCTAACATTCTGCCCACATTGACGAACAGTTACAAATATCTTTTTTCCTTGCATCCTTGGAGGCATAATCGCAAGCATGTAGACCCATAACCATCATCAACCAATCAAACAATAGGTATAGATCCTACCTCAACCCAATTTGCAAATTTGAAGAAGATTTGAGTGAGTTTGAGGTGATTTTGGATTTTACAGCTCAACTGGTCGCGCACAGCCCAACTGGTCACGCCAGTTCAAAATTAACACTGCGGAGGAGCTGCTGACTGGTCGCGCACTGCCCAACTGGTCGTGCACATTTACAGCCTTGTTTGAGGGCCTTCCTGGTGTTGGAATCGGGCGAAGGATGGCTCGTTGGAAAGGTATTTGAGTCTACTTTCCAACCGAAGTTACATTTTTCAATTTGGAGTTGATTTGACCTGTCAAAAATGAAATCTCCCAAGACTGGTCAAAAAGTGCCAATTGAGGCTGCCTGAAAGAAGAGTGTTGTTGTAGTCAACTTTTGAATGCCTTCCTCAACCCCACATTGAGCTCATGATATCTCATTGGAAATATATTTGTGTCTAGTTATCGTTTTACCCATCAAGGAAATCATTTGGCCAACCAAGCTAGGAGAAACCTTGATTTTCCCAAGGTAACTTGCAGAGGTGTCTTTGATTCTCCTGAGGCAACCGTATTCTTGACATTTTTCTCAAATCATGACACGTGTGAAAAAAGTAAATGAGGTTTGTCTTCCTTGGCATGTTTTCGACAAAAGCCTCTCTCAGTTTCCCAAAATTAATCATTGATTGCTCTGAAGCATCATTTGAGTGCGACTTGTCCCGATGTGTGAAACAAGGAATTTGGTCGAAATGAAGCGAAATGAAGGGGATAGGGGGCTTCTAAATTCTTGGGGAAATTTTTGGGAGTGGGGAGGGATGTTAGGAAGTAGGGGAAAGTGGAATCTCAGAGATTGAGTGAGGGGAAGGGATCCAAAAGGGCAAAACACAGGCCCAACCTAGAAAATTGCCAGGTTGTAGCTAGAAACTAGGGTTTGTGCGAAAATGAGGAATTTGGGGAATCTCAGTGATGGGAAGCATTTGGTAAGGTACTTTAAGGATAGTGGAAGGTGTATGAACATCAGGAAACAAGTTTTGCCGATGATTTGACCATCCAAGAGAAATTGGCTTCAAAACCCTAGGAGAGGGAAATGAGCTTGCCTAGGCACAACTGAAGCATGAACAAGATATAAAATGACTCATTAGACACTGACATGATAATGAAAACCCTATGAATGATGATAGACTCAGCTGAATGATTACATGGACTGACATTTGGGCAAACCCTAGGCCTAATGCCTAGTGACCAAATTTTGCTTGAAGACTCACTGAAATGACAAAATTTGACCTTGACACTTCAAAATCACTTTGTAAGAGCATGTTTGATCACTGGAGGAAGGCTGTAAAGACTGACACTAGCACTATGGATATCCTTCCTCTCGGTCGACACCATGATGAGTTTCTTTTCGGGTAATGGTAACCAACTGTGAATTGGTACTTCCGGGGGATCGCCTCTTGTCTTGAGTCCCAGCATCAAGTGAATCAAAACTATTCATCGAGTACACCAACACCTGTATTGGCTAATCAAGTACTAGATTGAGTGCATTAACTCTTGGCATTGAAACAAATACATAAATCCATTGGATCAATCATCAGTAGTAAGTTGCTCCCCATCCATTTATCTACTGAATACTTCCTGGGCCTTCTTGGGTGAGTGTAGCGGGTGGGTGTTGGTGGTGACGCTCTTTAGTGAATGATGGTTACATGAGATGGCTCGTATCGGGAGTGAGCTTATACCTCAATGGGACGATGATGGGTATGAAAGATGGGTATGAGGGGGACACTTTTCTCGTAAGATGGGTCATTTTTTTAAGCAAGCATTCTACATGTTATTATACAACCAACAATTGGCTCAACAACTTCTTAGAAATCGATAGGGAGAGAGGTCAACAATATGATCCAAACGTTGATGCTTGTAGTCAATGATGGTGTTTCTTAATGATTATGAGGTTACACAATGGAGGTTACACAATGATGCTTGAGTATTATGTGAGCTACAATGTTGAGCTAGATCCGCACACAAAACACACAACGTAGAGCTATAGCCGCACACATCACACAGCAGTATTAGAATACATGATATAAATGACAGAGCATATAATATAATGTGCTAAAGTATAGGCAGAATTCCCACCATGTATGCATAATCTCATATATATCTATATATATGATGAAATGAAATTGAGGAGGGGGGGGGGATTGTTATCAGGAAATCTAGTGTCTATGTAGAGCTGCTAGTCCCGCTAAGATGGGTAGCTATCTTAGAAACAAACAGATTAAAGTTACTTTCGTTTTCCTTTATGAGAAGTAGATAGGAGAGGAGTAAAGAATACCTTTCGATTCATTCTTTGTTTATTCCTTCTCCCCTTTGACAGAGCTTTGCCACTCCTCCCTTGACCACTCTGCTTCAAAGAGTACCTGTAGAGTCAAAGTAGCATAATACCTTCAAAGTGCAGAGATCTAAAGTCATAAACAATATAGAACCAGATATATATTGGCCACATACATGCATATATTAGCAAACATACAAGAATGTGGAGGAAAACTTGAATAGCTTTATTGATATAGAGATTAGAAGAGAGGATTACAACCCATTGAATCTGACCCTGTTCATCCTCCCAGCATGAAAATCCCTTCTTCACCTTCATTGAAAGCTTAGATCACCCAACACTATGATATTCCACTAGGAAACCAACAACACTTCCTTACAAGATACAGGATTCCAACCTCTTGGATCTCTGGGATGAGGGATCCATATATAGATGATTGTAAGAGGGTGAGTCAGCTTTTGGGATTTTTATTACTGTCCTCTCTCTCATAGTTCTTGATTCCACTTGGAGATTGATGATCTCTTACCCATACTTGGGTGAATTCAGAGAGGCAAGTGTCACAATAGAAGTTTCTGGAAGATTCCATGATCATCCACCTTGCAAAATGTCTCTGTCATTTGTCTACTCTCACCCATCACACCCTACAGAAGGGATTTCCAGTATGCATCGCACTTTTTACACTGAGCAGGTGAGATGCATCGCACCCTCTGCACTGAGCAATCTGTATGGTCCGGTTTTGACCAGTTCTGAGAAGTTTTCTATGGAGAACTTCTGGGAGATGATGTAATCAACTGACCTTGTTCATTTAGGGTATGAAACAAAACTTTTAGGGACTCAGAAGCCCTTGGTTTATGGACATATGTTATTGCGGTTGCAATGCCCAAATATGTCCATAACAGTTGCCCCCTAAAGCATGAGGTCGTAGATCTTTGATGTCGGGTGAAATGCTTTATCATGAGGATTCGAGGTTTTTCGAACTGGAAGGCGACCTGTAATAAGATACAATACAATACATTATCTTCATAAAATTTTCATGATATAGCTGAGGTGGGAATTCCCATGCTCAACTTTATAAATTCATTTTCATGTACATAGGACATACAACTGTTTGTGTGGCAGACTGATGATTCTGATAGAGCCATCATCCTTTTATTCGGATGATCATCTGTGCAGCAACGATGTACATTTGATGTCTTTATTTTCCTGAATATATCGCAGCCCAGATGGATGAAACTAGATTCGGGGTCTTCAAACTCATCCAATCTTCGCCTGAAGTACAAGTTGATCCATGTGAAAAATGTTCTGGAGTCGAACATGGAAAGACATCACCTGATTACCAGCCAATGATGTAAGGTGTTAACAGGCATGAGAGGAATCACCGATAATGATGATGACCCTCAAGGTACTACAATACAATTTGCGTGGTGTGAAAAAGGGACTTGGCGTCGAACACCACGCAAAATATTTCGGTTGAAGGCCATTGATGTGAACCTGTCGCCGGAAGTGAGAAACTTGCCATTGAGGCATGCAAGCTTCAAAGTACTGAAAGGGTTGTTCCTAGGTCAACTTCTTGGATAAAGAGTTGTCATGAACAAGAAGTAACCCGTTGTAGGAGGGCCTTAATGAATCCCACATCTACGACACGGAATGGAGCAAATGATTTTTGTGGAGGTGAAAACGATCTGATGATACAGGGTTCAGGGTGGCGGTCATGAAAGGATGAAGCATGAAGGTATTGCAGTGGGTGAGACACAAGCTGGGTTGGTGAATTCTCTAATCGACTTCTCTTGAACATATCGGCAACACTGAAATGGAATGGTAGTGTTAACCCCAAAGATGGATGGTATGATGGACAAATGGTGGTATGACTGGTGAACAGAATAGCCCAACCCAACTCAGACATGGAGTGAAAGTGTCATGTTCAAGAGCGACTCGCTACCAATAAAGTTTCTTCAAGTTTTCTTCCCAATTTTCCCCAGTCATTGTTGACCACTACCTCTTTATTTTTATCAAGCTTGAGGAGGATAACATATGCTTGTTCTATAATTTTCCCTTTGGGAAAACCCATCGCTATGTTTTAACGAGCCTAGTGACAATGAAACTCGTTCTTGTCTATATGGACAAGCTTGTCGCTATTGGTTTTAACGAGTTTAACGACAAAGACAACTTGGTCCTTTTTCAATTTTAAAGAGTATGAAAAGGGACAGAAAGGAAACTCTAGTAATCCTTTTTCTTCATATAATCCCTTAAGTCAGAAAAAGTATAAAATAATACGAAAGGGATGAATTTTCAATAGTTTTAACAAGATGAACAAGACAAGCGCTCGATCTTTTTGTGTAATAATCCCTCAAGTCCAAAAAGATTAAAATATAGAGGAGGGTTAACACTCCTGGTAGATTTAACGAGATGGAGTGGCCAACTACTTGGCAATCTTTTCACATTTTACGAGTCAGATGAAAAGAGCTTAAAGGAGACTCGTCTTTAAGGAACGAGTGATATTTTCGGGTAGCTGCTAATTCTAGGTAAGGTTTGGAATTTTCCAATCACGACAATGTCACAAGGATTTTTAAAATAATCACTCTTCGTAGCTATTCCTCAAAGGGGTAAACAATCAAATTGAGGCGTATGATCAACCAAACAAAGTGGAGGTGATGGCAAGAACACGACCAGGGCTCAGAAGCTAATAATAATGCATTCGCAATGGTTATTTACCGGAGGTTGGTTCATTTTTTAATGAGCTTAAACTTTGGGGGAACATTTTCTCATTGTTTAGGTTTAATTTTTAATGAGCTTGAACTTCGCATAAAAACTGCTCATTCCAGTCGTATAATATGTATCATCAATAGGTTCAATTTTTAAGGAGCTTGCACCATTCAAAACTTTGCTTTGGATCCTTTCTTTACGTGAGCCAGGAAAGACCAATCCTATGAGTTTAAAGGGTTAAGAACCTACAAACTAAGAAAATAAAAGGTCGCTCTTCACTTTCATGCAAAAGGGTCTGCATACCCCCAGGTATAGCGAAGTAGAGTTTCCAGGTTACCCTGCAATTTGTAGACAAAAAAATTTTTCTATTGGGAAAGGCCTACCTTCTAACGAAGGTATCTTATTCTAGTCTAACCCCATTTTCCTAAATCGATGGGCGTGTCGGACTAGTCATATTCCTATGCGGAAACCTACCCTATACCTGAAGTTTTCCTGCCGAGGCAGACTAGGGTGCATGCCCCCTAGGTTTCAGTCATGGCCACCGAATTACTCACATTCTTCAGGCGGACGGACTGGAGATTGATGAGACATTCCTTGCATGAAAAGACTAGTTAGGGATTGCATTCGACTATTAGCTATGTGTGAGCCGGGGAATTAAAGTTGGTCTATGAGCTGGACCACTCGGCCTCCATGCGGAAAACACATTACTCGAAAGAGTGAGGAGACAATGGCTCCTATGCTATAAATATAGTTGCGCCCAAGGAGAAAATTATAATCTAAAGGTCCTTGGACTACCATTACGTTCAGATACACGGTTTTCCCTCTCAAAGTTATAGGAAAACTTGGAAGGATCCCTAATGGTCGACTGGTTCCTTTGTCAAAGCCTGTTAGATTTCTCATCTCAGGCAGAAGCGATGGCGAACCAATCGCTTTCCAAGCAGTTGAGCAAAGGATACTCACAGAAGCCCCTTCATCTATGATGGTACCGACCATGACCATTTTGTAAGCTTTTACAATGATTCAGAATGGTACATTAGACGGTAAACGAGGTCTATCTAGTAGATTCCAATCGAAGGAAACGACTAGGTTTCTTGGAGGTGGGACCGCATAGACGGCCAGATATGACCCTGATGAACTTCCTTCCTGCGGTAAAGGAACGAGTAGATTGCCCCCATGTTCATCGGAGTCTGTGTTTACGAAAAGAATTTGAACAGTGTCATTCTCATTCTCTTTCGTGACTGTATCATCTGAAGATGGACCTTTTGAAGACAGGACCAGGTCGATTGCCTCCTTGACCTTTTGACTTTCGTCTGCTATGGATTCAGAGGGCTTATCTTCAATGATAGATGCTTTGACTGACCATAAAGTTGTGTCAGTCAGATTTTCAACTAGTGATGGACTCGACAAGGGTTTCTTGTACCCAGGAGGAAGCCATAGTGATGAAGCAGGACGATTATCCAAGAATCTTTAGCTTCATCCAGGAAGGGAAAATGGTGGACGGCATGATTGCCTTCACACAGTTTGCAAGGAAATTTACATTTTCCTTTCCGTCCAGAGACTTCATTTTTACTAGTTGACATTGTACTCTCAACATGATCATCAGAGGTTGACGACACCGGATTGTGCAAACGAGGAGACCAGTCCCTTAAGATCTGAGGGATGCAAGGACAATCTCGATGATAGTGGTCCCCTTTGCAAATGACACATGGAGATCTCAGTTTGGATGGTACAGTGTGTGGATTTCACTAGATGATGCACGGTTGCCCTTTTTTGCCTTTGGCTCCCTTTTCTTCTCCTTCTCCTTCCCTTTCTTCTTCTTCTCAGTTACTTGGTCTTTAGCTTTACCAGCTTTACCAAGGTTGGGGGTGACTCTAGTATCATCTAGTTGCTAACTTGATTGCTTAAGAACTGCGAAGGTTTGAAAAATAGAGGTCGAGAAGAGCCATATGGGCAAGCCGGTTGTTAGTCCTGGAAGGGAAAATGTGGCCATATGAGGTGCACCAACATCTCCCCAAGAGGAGAAAGGACTAGGATTTCCTCCAAGGGGAAATCCTTGGTTGGTTGACTCTATTTTTCTCAACCTAAGACCAACGAGGGAACAGTAACGTTATTTCAATCAAAATAAATTTTAGACACTTTGACACAACTTGTTTTTTCAATTTTTAAGAGTCGAGAAAAAGCTAAAGATGACTCTAGTCGTCTTTGATTTTTAATGAGCCTGAAGTGACAAGTGCTCAGATGGACCTTTTCCTTTAAGGAGTCCAAAAAGGAATGAAAGAGACTACTCGGGAAGTCTAGACAGAGGGATTACCAAACCAATCGCAAAACTACAGAATAATTTTTACGGTACGGCAGTCAATCTTCCCGAATGCTGTGTTCAGTGCATTGCGATCGATAGGGCAGCCGATACGGCTTCCTAAGGATAAAGGATATAGCCTATTGTGGTCTCCCAATATGTACTCGATGGTACATGGGAGTAGAAGTCCATACTGGCACTTGCCGTCTCAAAGAGGAGGAATCACCCAACCTACAATGAAAGCGATAGTTACTAGGCTTTACAATGCCAGAATACATCTCTAGCCTAGACTTCTAAATGTTTTGTGTTAGGTTCCAAAGCGTTTTTATGTTCATTGAATTTATTTTATAGTTGATCTTTCTTAAGAAGTTTTCCTTTCAGGTTCACCGCGTGATGTAGATATACAACTCCTAAAATGCAATCTAAGATGATAAACAATCGTTTATTCTTCTTTTCGCCATGAAAATCCTAGCTACTAAGGAAACAGAAGCGTGATTCTTTCAACATAGAGCAGAGAGCACACACTAGATGCACTATCCTAAATCAAAATCAACAAGCAGTCTAAATGCAAATGCACATGCATGTATTTGTTTTCCGTTTTCTTAATGTGTGAATGACAAAAAGAATGCTAAGTACAAATCTGAATTATTTTTTCAAAGCGACAGTGCTAACAATTTTCTCTTCAAAAGACGAAACGAAGATTATGATGACACTTTGCGATTTTGAATTGAAAATTGCTTTCGACACTTGAAATACTATTAATTCAAATCAAATACAAGAGTAAAAATGTAATCGACCATCAAGAAGAATAGGATTCTTTTCTTTGACTGAAAATGACACTTGCGACACTTCCAAATCAAAAGACGACAGTTCGATTAAGCTACTTGTTTGTAAAGGAGAACTATAAATGGCGAACAATACATAAAAACATTCACAAATGTTTGTACAATGGAGGCTGAATAATGTAAAGAAAGGGAGTTTCCACAGTGGTATACTGATCACAGACAACAAAACTCTTGAATAAAGCTGAAGAGAGTGAAGAAAAAACCAAAATCTGGAGGCAAAAACAGTCTTATCTGATCATCGCACCTGTAACATAGGGAAACATGGATGCATCTCACCTACTGCACATGGGAGGTGCGATGCATCTAGATTGCCAAGAGGAGAAGGTGCAACGGTATAGGGACGAGACTTCAACTTGGTTTTTGACCACAGTTTGCAGCTTAGTTTGGGGATTTAGGCCGAGCAAATGATAGTCAGTAAATACAAATCACAGGGGCTGATCTAATGAGGTTACTTGAGCCACCATCAGGGCAATTAGGATGTTTGCAAATCAATTGTTCAGTTTATAAACAAAACCCAAAGATGGAGTGAAGTAACATTGATCTAAATTTACACTTTCATAACAAATGTAGTTCGAAGGTTCGTTGACTTAACTTCAGGCTCCGTCTGTAGTTTATAAAGCAAACAAATCTAGACAAGAAAACAAGCTATTCAATTCCCCAGTGGAGTCGCCATTTTATTATCGGGAAATCTAGTGTGCATTCAGAGCTGCTAGTCCCACTAAGACAGGTAGCTATCTTAGAATCAAACAAACTAAAGTTACTTTTGTTTTCCTTTATGAGAAATAGATGGGAGAGAAGCAGAGAGTACCAACCTCAGTCTTCGCTTGGCTCCTTGCTTGTTTCTTCTCCCCTTTAACAGATCTTTGATGTTCCTTCCTTGCTTACCCCATTTCAAAGAGCACCTGTAAAGTCAAAGCAACATAATACCTTCAAAGTACAGAGATCTATAATCATAAACAATATAGGACCAGATATATATTGACCACACAAATGCATATATCATCAAACATATAAGAATGTGGAGGAAAACTTAAAAAGCTTTATTGGTAGAAAGAGTAGAAGAGAGGATTACAATCCATTGATCTGATCCAGTGTCATCCTCCCAGCATGAAAGCCCTTCTTCACCTCATGAAAAGCTTAGATCACCCAACACTATGATATTCCACCAAGAAACCAACAACACTTCCTTACAAAATACAATATTCCAGCCCCCTGGATCTCTAGGATGAGGGATCCATATATGGATGTTTGCAGGGGGGTGAGTCAGCTTCTTGGATTTTGATTAGTGTCCTCTCTCTGATAGTTCTTGGTTCCACTTGGAGATTCAATCTCTTACTTCATCCTTGGGCAAATTCAGAGAGGCAAGTGTCACAGGAGAAGTTTCTGGAAGATTCCATGATCATCCACCTTGCAAACTGTCTCTGCCATTTGTCTACTCTCGCCCATCGTACCCTACAGAAGGGATTTTTAGTATGCATCACACTTTTTTCATGTGGCAGGTGATATGAATCCAACCCTTAGCACTGAGCAATCTGTATGGTCTAGTTTTGACCAGTTTTGACCAGTTTTCCATGGAGAACTTCTGGGAGATGATGTAATCAACTGACCGTGTTCCTTTAGGGTATGAAACAACACTTTTAGGGACTCAAAATCCCTTGGTTTATGGACATATATGATTGGAGTTGCAGTGCCTAAATATGTCTATAACAACTGCCCCTCCCATAACCACTCCTCCTTTAGATCCACTCGATCAACTCGTACCTACGGACAAAGCTATTCGAGAAATCATTAGTTTTGGAGAGAGACATTGGGAGGATTGGCACCATTGTATTTCGATATCTTATTCGGACACGATGCCTATTTAAATCCTATCCCCTGACATACCAGAAATCGTTTCCTCACCCTATACAACCATCCAAACTTTGGATGCAGAAGGAAACATGGGTGACACTTTCAAATCATTTCCCATCGATATTTCTGTCAAGACAGGCATCGTGGAAAACATCCAGATTGGTGTTGATTGCAATCTTGAGGAAATTGTGAGCTCCACCTGCCTATTTAAGGAATCCCATGATGTATTCAGTGGGCCTCATGAGAAAGTGCCTGACATTAATCCGTTTATTTCTACGCATGAGATCCAGCTTTATGACATTGAAAAACCCATTGAGTGTAAGATCCCTTCCCTGGAAATAGTCGTTGAACCCCTGCTCAGCACTACTGCCGAAGAAGAATGCTTACTATACCTTAAATAGCTGGATAAAACCCGTCGAGATGTCGACTTGGCACTTAAGGCTCACAAGTGTCAAGTACAATCCCAATTTATGAAAGAGGTTAAGCTTCATTCTTACCAAGAGGGTGACCTTGTGTTGCTCTATCATCCAAAAGATAACCTCTTGGAGGCATGCAAACTTCAACCTATATGGCTAGGTCCCTATGTCGTAAAGAAAGTCCTCCCCACGAGGGCATATGTACTGGAGGACTCAGAAGGAGTCCCGCTCAAGGAACCCGGATATGGGCTCTATCTAAAAAAGTATTATGCCTAGTATTGCACTAGGCATGTGCTTTGTAACATTACATAAACATTCCAAAACCAAAAAATACTAAAGAGTGTTGTTCTTTTATGGGATCTTTTCTTGCTCTAAAAATATTAAAAAATGTTCGAGTCTCTTATCATTGGGCTTGTTAAACATATACGACGATGGTCTGAGCAACTCTTTTTCGATCTTTTTCTATCTCATTAAACTGAAAAATACCATTTGAGCATTTCTTTTAAGGCGCTTTCTTCTCGCTCATTAAAATGAAAAAATCCCGACTTTTGTCTTTAGGCTCATTAAAAATTTATAAAGATGACCCGAACATTATTTTAGGTACTTTTCTCGCTTCTTAAACTAAAAAATCCCGATCTTTTGTCACCAAGCTTGTTAAAAATATATGGCAACAACCAGAGCACTTTCTTTTTTGGGACAATTTCTTGCTCTTAAATCGAAAAATCCCTGAGTTTTTCTCTCCTTCAGGCTCGTTAAAACATCGAAGGAGGAATGAGCAGTTCTTTTACCGCTTTTTCATTGCTCACTAAACTGAAAAAGATACCTTGAGTTTCCTTCATTTGACTCATTAAAATTTGATGAAGGTATTGAGTTTGTCGTCACGTGACTCATTAAAAATTCACAAAAAAAAACGAGTTTAGTCCGTCTCCTCATACTCGTAAAACATTAAGGTCGACATCTATTAAACATAGGTTTCTCTTTATCCGGATTCAATAGATTAACTTATAGAAAAGTAACTAATCCGAGTATACTATTAACCTTTTGTCGCACCCTGTTAACAACTATGACAAAGGGACCACCATGGAGTTGTTCTTTACAATCTTTTCAAACTCTCTAAATATGAAAAGACCATTGATTTGTCTAGTTTGGACTCGTTAAATTACACTGACAAGATATAGAGTCACTCTTTTTACAATACTTTTCAGACTCTTAAAACATGAAAAAATCAACGAGTTTGCCTGTTTGGACTCATTAAACAAATCATATAGGGTAGAGAATAGCTCTTTTTGTGGTCCTTTTCAGACTCTTTAAATATGAAAAGATCAATGATTTTACCTATTTGGAATCATTAAACTAATCAGATGGGGAAATTTGATAGAACAACTGCATTCAGTATTAGAAAGCGTGGTTTCACAGCAGTCGTTCCCTTGAACATGGCACTCCCTCAGATAAACCTTCCTTGTGACGGCCTCTCAATATGAATCCTACCATCCTATGAGTTTAGCCTAACTACCTTGATGTAATTGCAGCTTTGTATCCTAACACTCTGTAGTGTTCATGAGTCTAGTGCTGCATGGTTAAAATTGTTGTCATGCCTTCTATTCTTCAAAGGTTAACCTTTTGTTTCCTCTATCAACCCATCAAGCATATCCTTCCATCATGCCCTCCTTTGTTTAGACCCAGATGATCAAAATATTCATAAACAAACAAAATCATTCTTGTCCCGTTTCGTGTCGATTGATGTAGGACACATTATTGCCTACCTTTCGACAGGTATCTTCCTATCGACTTCAACACTCTATCTAGGAAGACGACCCAGAAACACATTCAATGCCTTGGTACTTGCAGACATTAGTGGCAGGTTTCCTTCTGTTTGATTAGGGGTTCTCATTATTGGCTCCTGGTTAAGCGATTCTAACAGGTGTTCAATGACAAAACATCTTTCACACTCGTTATATTGTACTGTGCATCTTGGAGACCATCACCATTATTGGCGGCCTTCCTCGCATCTGTTAATAGTCTCCATTATTGACTAGAAATCAGATGATTTCGTGCATGTTCAACGTCAATTCATATATTCACATGTATCGATCTATGCTGTTTGGTGAAGCAGAAATCAAGACCTTGGGTAGAGGCTTGCATCAATCAGCCTTGTTTCCTCTCCCTAGTTGCGGATATGTTTTTTTTGGAGACAACTTATCAGGATGATTCTATTATGAAACTAGATCTGCATTGTGCTTATCGGTGGCCAACATCATCATATCTCTTTGGAGAAAATCACTCTGACATAGCTATTGAGCATGGGAATACCTGACTCAGGACATGATTTTAGCAGTTTATATATATGTGTTGTATCAGGTTTCCGATACCGCCTGAAGCTTTGATTACAGTTTTAGTAAAGTATTTCGGCCATCGTCGTAGCCTCTAATCTCATACTTTAGGGGGCATATGTTATACAACAAATTGACCTCCTCATCAACTCAGAGGGGAAAGGCATGATAGCTGAAACAAAGACCACAATCACAAGCCTTGATTCCACACTAATACTGGCTATGCACTAACAATCTGCTTTATGAATCTTCTTAGCAAGCCTAGAGGTGCGTTAGTGACCCTATTAAAGCATGTTGCTAGTATGGGAACACCATTAGTGAAACTTGGTGAAGTTCCAAGGGTCAAAGGAACGAATTGACTCACAAATATCTAAATATTTGTTCCTAAAATTACTCAAGAAAAGAAAGGAAACATCCAAATTCGACCTATTTGGAGCATTTCTAATCTGAAAGAAGGAGGCAAATGGGAAAGAGCTGAAAAGCATGGCAAGTTCATTGTTTTTGCCCTAGTGAACTCAAGGATGAGCTTGGCAACCCTAACTCAATTGCTATATAAGAAAAGTTAGGGCTATTGTGAGCATTGACTCATATAATAAGAAGTGAGAAAGAAGGGAGAGAGAGAAGCTGGGGGGGTAAAGGAAGGTTGATACAACAGATTGTTGTAATCATTCTTCCAACATTAATATAAAACTGCAGTTGTACTTTCTACTCGTGGTGTTAATACTATCATTCATTTAGTTATTTGTTCAATGCCTATTAGCATGAGTATCTTAGTTGTATGCAATTAAACGTTATTTTATATGTTAATGTATTAGTTATCAGAGTTGTATGTTGTGATTACACTTGTCTCTTCTATGTGCAGGACTTGATTTGGAGCTAGATTTGAGGGAGTTTCGCTTGGCTACATTGTGATCTCCAAACAAATCTACACGGAGACTTGAGGTAATATACTTCTAATGCTTTGATAGTTAATTATTGTCTATGAACATGCATGTAACTTTGTCCAGTTGCAGATAATCTTATAGTCTGCCGAAGGTTCCACGAAGGCCTTTGAATGTATCTGCATTCTCCATACACCGTGCCTTTTATCCTATAGAAGTCGATGCTACTTATAATACCATGGGTGAATGAATACCATAGGTGGCTGCCGCTTACAATATCATGGCTAAATTCCATGGGTGGATCTCATTTTCCATTCATATCATTCTTCCCTCCTTAAGAAGTAATGGTCCCCATTGCGTGAAGTTCCCTCCTGAGAAACCTTTGTTGAATATGGAGAGCCACTAAAGGGAAGGGTTTTGTGTGATTAATCCATAACCGTAATGAACAAAGATCTAAGGATGGAGATACCGAGTAATGCTTGTGACCAACTATGATACTGACAATGTGCGGCCTAGAAAATGGAATTTGATGAAGTGTGGGTTTGTTAATGACCCATAACCATGAGAAATGAAGATCCGAGGATAGAGATACCATGTAATGCTTGTGAACAACTACGATACTAACATTGTGCGGCCTAACAAATGGACTTCGATGAAGTGTGGGTTTGTGGATGACCCATATCCATGAAAAATGAAGATCCAAGGATAGACATACCTTGTAATTCTTGTGACTAACTGTGATACTAACAGTGTGCGGCCTAGCAGATGGACATCGATGACAAAGATTTTGTGTGGTTGACCCATAACCATGATCCTCACTATTGATGAAGTAGAAGGTGCCTACATAGCCTAGGGTGGGAGGGCACGTCTCCAAATAACCCAAGATTGATGCTACTATGCTAAAACTGATGAATGTGAAGCAGGTGCATATTAAAGCGGGCTGGGAGGGCACATATCCAAGGGGAACCCACTCTTATTGTTGCTTCATATTTAACATGGGCATAACTCGGTCAATATATCTCGGAATATTTATTATAGCCTATTTTTTTAAATACAATGACCATTCTGCATCTTCCCATGTATTTGAAATATCTACCTGGGCACTTTGGAAACTCAGCTTCACACTACAACTATGCCACCGTCACAAAATTTCTGTAAAAGTTATCTGATTTTAAATCAGTGATATCTCCCTCATATGAACTCCTATTTGATAACTTTTTTTTTGAAATTGGGTGATTTTTCAAGAGGATCTAGGATCTACAATCATGTTTTCGAAATTTAGCACAAAAAAATGAAAGGCGATCTGTCGTCCACAAATTATTTTCAGAATTTGTTTTGCAATAAACGATATCTCCTTCATCTAGACTCTGATTCGTCCAATTTTTTTGTTTAATTTGAGTATTTATTTGCAAGGAATCTGGATCGGTTATTTATTTTTTGTAAATTTTGCACCAAAATTTTTAGATTTGATCTGCAAACTTTCCACCCAAGAAAATTCCTGCAAAAAAAATGAAACAAGAAAATTTATTCCTGCTTTGCCCAAGAGAGCGCTTTATGGAGGTCTTTCCACATGCTTGAAGTTCGTTGAATATTGCTACAAACATTTGAAACTGAAATACGTATGAAACCCTCATTCCCATGGAATCATAACCTGAATCTGAACCACTAATCCAGATCCTAGGGGGAGGAGCCCAAGATCTGAAAAATTGAAATGCCAAAAGAAAAGAGGAGAACACACAATAAAAAAACTGCAAAGAAAAACTTTTTTATTAAAAAATATAATAACTATAAAGGCTACATTGTGGTGGACAATTTATCATTTTACAAAATGTGACTTGTTACTTATAACATTTTTTTTGTCACAATACCATAGGTAAATTCCATGAGTGGGTAAATACCATGGGTGAATGAATACGACAGGTGGATGTCACTTGCAATACCATGGGTAAATTCCATGAGTGGATAAATACCATGGAAAGATGAATACCAAGTGTCGATGCTACTTACAATACCATAGGAAAATACCTTGGGTGAATGAATACCATGGGTGGATGCTACTTACAATATCATGGGTAAATTCCATGGGTGGATAAATACCATGATGGATGAATACCATGGATGGACGCCATTTCTATTCGGATCAAACAAAGTAGTGAATATAACTGAAATCTCTAACCAGTGGAATTGGTAACCCTGTGGAATCACCATATAAATAAAGTGGAGCCGCCAAGTGAAGGAATTGCAACCAATATGAAATTCCTACTCCTTGTTCACCAACAAAGAATATATCTAGTATTGTGATGAGCACCAGTATTGCAACAAGAATGTTGCAACTTCTGGGCCTACCAACTTTATTTTATCAACCCAGAGTTTGTACAAACTTCGAGGTGACAATGTTGTATACACAAGTAAATGTGATGGGTCTGCTCTTTTTCACTGCTAAGTTGGCGATAGACCACTAAGGTTTTTCGAACCATACTTCTATTGATTTAGAATAATATTGATTACCAATGAGGAAGAAGGGAAATCTACACTAAACGAAATATTGTCTACTACAGTAAGGAAAAAGACTAAAATCAAATGCTTAAACACACCATTCATCTAATCTAACTGCTAAGAGGATTTTCTTCAACATAATTCTAAATTATCATATGTTTAATCCTACTATCCTAGGGATGCAATTTGAAACATCAAATATTCCACTATTGTGCATGTAAATGAACAAAATAACTCTTTTTTCCTTTTTTGTCTTTTTATGTGAAGGTGTGAAAGATAACTTATTTTGGTGATGTGCCAGGTGGATTGCGGATTATTTTGGATGGTAATATGGATTGGGAGGTAAATAGGGGTCTTGTTCTAGCTTCCTAGGGGCTTTTTCCAAAATTCGACCTTAAAACAGGCCACTTCGGGTCAACCTACAAGAAGTCCTAATTTGTCCTATGGGATGTTCTAATGCTCCTATTGGATCCCCTGTATTCCTATAGGATAAAAACGATAGCAATATGAGAGATTTGGAAGGTGATGTAAGGCTTAGGGAAGGTGAATGGTGGGTGAAATGAAGTAATGGAGTGCCTAGGACTCCTTCAGAACTCGAAAACAGAGTTGTGAGATGGTTGGATTTGCTCAATAAGCTTGGAGAAGTATTCTTGTGGAATGACGAATTTAGTTAGGGATTTAGTGAAAGAAAGTGATAACCATGGATGGATGAGGCTAGGATGGGGTCGTTGATCATGAAATCTCTCTGTACCACTAAAACTTTTGCACAACATCAATTATTGACATTTATCCATAAATCATGTAAACAAGAAGGATTTCGATTAACTAAGGAAAACATAATTTCCTGAGCTAGTTGCCTATTTCATGCATGAGAAAACTTGCAGGGTAATATGAAACCTTAATGAAATCTAATTTAATACTGAAGATATCATAACTGACAATTAAATCATATTCCTGAAAACTAGTAAAACGCTTTCCTAAGTAATAGAAAACCCTAAATTCCATGAGAAATCAGAATTCTATCTTTTTGGGGTTGCAGAGGAGTTTTTTTCTAAACCCATGGTCCCTAAAAGGAGGAGTGAGGCCAAATCCACCTACTAACAAATTTTTGATATTCCTTTATATTCCTAATCTAATGCTGAAGCAATGCACAAATGGAAGTAAACTAATCAAATCCACAACTACTTGTAATGAAATAATGCTAAGGACAATTCAACCATTAATCTATGAAATCAACTAAGCATACAAATACAAGAAGAGGACAATTTTTTGCTAGGGTTGGGCCCTATCCCAAGAGATTCAACCCTTTGAGTCAACTCAGTGCTCGATCAAGGAAATGTTCACTCTCAATATCAAGTCAAAAAATTACATAACAATGTCTTCCACAAGTCTTGAACTCGAAAATGCCTATTGTATTTACAAAAAAAATTTGAATCCTGATGAGGCTCTAGGCCTCCTTATTTATACAATTGAAATCTCCAACAAATTCCTTAAATATAGGGAGGCTCGGCTCCCAAAATCGAGATGAACTAGCTCTTTAACTATCACTGGCTCAACTACCTTTTGATCTTCATGACTTGGCTACTTGTAACTCTGAGCTAGTGTGATTTGATGGAGGAATATTCGAATGAGTGAGGAGTAAATGAAGAGGATATATGCCCTACAATCTCTACTCCTTGTCTCATTCGAGTTTCAGCCCTTAATTAGACAAAATTTCCATGAATTGCTCTGAAAACCCGCAATCAATGCACATTAGTCCACTAGGAATAATATCTCACTTTGATTCATCTCATTAAGAAAAATATAATCAAAATATGTAAGAAATCATGAGAAGAGTTGATTTGAATAAGATAGGAGGTGCATTAAGGTCCATATAGTTACCCAATGATGAGGCTCATCATCACCCCTTACTGAAAGTGTTGCTCATCATCTGAGCAACTCAATCTATATCCATGTCTTTCATTGCTCTAGTGCCCTCCCTGACATCCCATGCTTCTGTTGTAGTTTCCTCTTCCTGTGCATAGAATCTTGTCTTTCTATATATCTCATCCCACTACTTTCATTCTTCCTCTTCCTTCCTTCCTTCCAACATTCCTAAGAGTAGTGGTGGACTGAGTCTCAAGCCAATCCAATTGACTCTGAGTCTTTGGAGAGCTTTCCTATACATGGGTGTTTTGTTCAATGCCTCTCTCATTCTTTGAGGAGAATGGTACTCTCAGGTTTTCAAGTTGTAGGGAAAAGTATTCCATTTCTTTTGGAAAGCTTGCACGTTGTCATCCCCTAATAGCCTGAACATGTCCTCAAAGTGTGTGATTGCTTGCTCTTCAGCAGAAAGGTACCTAGGTGTAAGTTTAGGGTCATTTGCAATCAAGTTAAGGGTGCTAATGACATCCATTGGATTTGATTGCTCAACTCTTATCATGAGGGGTTCTGTTTCTTCTCTTTCCATTCATGATTCATCCATGGTGCCAAAGATATCAACTGTAAGTCCCCTAATTTTTGAATTTGGATCCCACACATTCAGATCAGTCAAGGCCAAGTTGTGGAGGTAAAAATCAAACATTTTAGCTCTATCCTCCAAGGTGCTTTGATTATAGATATCAATGAATTTTCTATAGTCTTGGAAGGGCATAGTGCCTCTCCATGCTAAATTTTTTATTTGTAACTATAGCCATTGTTCCTTAAGATACAATGCATAGAACTTTGTTGGCATCCTTCACTGGATTGCCTATAAATATAGACTCGCCATGGATGATGCCAATTGACTCTCTCTTTCTTGTAGTTGTCTCCTTAACCATCCATTCTCTGCTTCCAACAAAGCTTTCATCATTGCCTCTCTATCCCTTAGGCTACTTAGTTCTCTGCCCATCTCCTTTAATTTATCCTCCATGTGGCCTATATCCTCCACTCCTTTGGATTTGGAAATTTTCATCCACCTATGTCACCTTGCCCTTTCTTTCTCAAGATCAAAGAATAAGGGGATGGAAAATTTATGTGGAATGACCCTACCCCCTTCAATGAACATGTAGTAAGAGTCAAGGTTGGATTGAGGACTAGGTGCCCTCAGTTCTAGATCATCCTTCTTTGTTTCTTGCTGAATGATCCCTTCTTTCTCCAATTTCTGAGTTTCTTGTAGTTTAGTAGAGTTTCTTGTAGGATGGCCTCTACTTCCTGTAGCAGACCTTTTCCTTTGGATGAGGTAGATCTGGTGACGAGCCTCCTAACATAAGTGATAGGAGACTTGGGGGAATATTTTCCTGATGATCCTTCTCCTTGATTTTTCATAAGTGGAGCTATATTTTCCTGTTGTTTTGGTGAGTCCTCAATGGAAATAAGAACTTTGGTGGGTGTTTGAGGTTTTCCTTAACCGATCCTTGTACTTTTTCTTTTCCTAAATTACAATGTAGTTTGCCTCTATCTCTTCCCTTTTTTCTTGAAAGGGATACTTAAGGTAGTGAGGGCAGCTACCGCCTCTTTCTCAGTGGGTTCTAGAGATACCCTGGGTGAGTCCTCCCCTTATTTTCCATGCATTGTAGACCTTTGTTCCTTTTTGTCTTTTGTCTCCCCTTTTCCATTCTCCTTCTCACTCTTGTCTTTCTCCTCTTCTTCTCCTTCTAGTTCCTCACTTTGTTCATCAGTTGCTTCCTTTTCATCTTCTTCTATCCCTTCACCACTTTCCTTTTCCTTTTCTTCCTCATCTTCCTCCTCCATTTCCTCTTCATCCCTCTCTATTTCTTCTTCAACCCTTTCATTGGAAGTGGAGATTTTGTCATATTCAAGGGCTTTTATGTCTTCCTATGTATGCATGTCTCTGAAAGTTTCCCATGTGATAGGGAGTCTTAGGTTTTGGAGGGAATCTTCTATGATAAGTATAATTAAACCATGATGGGCTAGCTATTGATGGTTTCCTCCCTACACCTTAATTCTCATATCTATCACTGATTGAAGAAGAAAGTAGGGTATGCTTAGTCTATTTTGAGGAGGTGTGTCTACTCCAAACCTCAGCTCTTGGAGAAGCCTAAAATGGTGCCAATATACCACACTGTACCTACCTTCACATGATATATACTTGATGAGGTGGTAGCTAATTTCATTCCAAGGATATGGAAAACTTGCTCTTCTGACCCCATTTTTGTCTTCCATTGCCTCCTCTCCTTCTAAAAAGAATTTCTTCTTTGCAATTTGGTTGTTACCCTTATCTTCCTTTCTCCAAGGAAACCTTAAAGGAAGTGTGGTGATTCTGCCTATGATTTCAGGGGTGAGTTCTACAGAGAGGCCTTTCACCACAAGAGTGGCATGGGTCCTAGTCAGTGGTATGAGGGAGAGGGAAAATTCGCTGGCCACATCATCATCATATCCCCTCAATTTTTCAAATAAGCCCATCCAATTGTGCCTTGTGAATATCTCTAGTACAAGAGGGTGTTGATGAATTTTCACTATGTTTGTGGGTTCCCTCTTGTTAAATCCCCCTGTCATTTTTCTATGATGGATGTGGAGGGTTGTATACATTTGATGGATGAGGAATTTTCAATGAAATTTCTATGTATAATTCCCCTACACTACACTCTTTTCAAAAAATAGAAGGCTTTTCTATATATATTTTTACTTGGAAAAGGTGGGAATGTATCGCTCATACCTCCTTGTCACTTCCTGATGAAGCAAACCTTTGGTTTTTCCCTTTAAAAATGTTCACTTCCAATCCTGTAGGTGATTGTTCTGTATCCTGTAGGATCTTATAGATGCTCTTGTGTTGGAAAAATGCTCACTGTCTTTCCTATAGATTGTTTCAGGGGCTGAGAGCAACTTTTCTTTGGTGTAGCCTTGAGATTGTGAATGCCTCCTATGCATGGAAATCAACGTTTTATTTCCTCATATGGGTGATTTGAATGGGATGGTGAGCTGGAAACCGAAGTACGAGTACCCATTTTTGAACATTTGATCCCACTACCACATCATCATTCTCCTTACGTCGTAATCAACTCCAAATCTGGGTATCTGTAACTTAACCACTTTCAACCTCATCTCTCCTTTCTCCTAACTTGACTGCTGCCACTTGTGTAATGAACTAACGGTATTCTCCTCGTTGACTGACCAAAGGTGGCCAAGTTAACTAGCCACATTTTGCTTATAAAACCAACTCTTTCACAAATCTACATGTTTGGTCATATTATGCTAATGAGAGAGTTGAAGTGAGAGACATACATGTAGTGAGATGCCTTGATGCTTCTTTTTTGGAGAGTGAAGTCCTTGCTGTGTGTTTGTTGCATGTGTTTTTTTCTTTTTTTATTGTCCTCCTTTGATGTTTTTCTTTCATGTGCAGGTACTGGATGGTGATGTTGATGATCCTGTTGTTGCTGCTAAGCTCTGGAGGAGCCTCTTTGACCTCTGGATCTCCATGCTAAATCTGACTGCAACCTGTGATTTTTTGTTTTGTGGGATAGGCTGCTACATGATTTCCTACGAGATATCATGTAATTGCCTCTCCCTCAATTTTTTTAATCAATCCTTCACTTCTAGAGCATGAGGATGGTTAGCATGGGTAGAGAAGGGGTCTAGGGATTGGTGAATGAGAGGTATAGCTTTCAGGTGCTGTCTCCTTTTTCTCTGGCTTTATCCTCTTTTGTTTGTTTTTTCTTCTTTGTAAATTGTAATTTTTTTTTTTGAAACTAACTTTATTGGATGAATGTAGGGGTGATAATGGTAGAGAGAGACATGGTGATGAGATGGTGAAGTAGACACTTATTTTTTTGACATAAGAAATTCGTCCCCTTGCTCTAGGGTTACTTTCATGGGGATTCTCAAGCCACTTTAATTCCTATAAGATCATCTTGTAGGTTTTCAGGGAATCCTGTAGGTTTACAGGAATCCAGTAGAAAACACAGAACCCTCGCAAACTAAGCTATATGAGTTCAAAAATGGAGGGAATGATGGAATGATGAAGGATATGGAGTGGAGGAATGAAAACATGAGTTGTATAGGTCATCTTGATCCTTTCTTGTTGCTCTGATCCTCCTCTTGTTGACCTGCAAACAACATTTTGAAAGTTTTCTTTTCTCTATTTTTTTATCTCTATTTTTTTTCTTTTTTGAAAACAACTAGTCTGCCTCCAAGAGATTTTCATCCTAACTGCTTTCCCTGGGTGCCTCAAAAGGGGGTTTTAGCTAGATTTTTTATTTTTTATTTTGATACCATTGGGCCACCTCAAGAGGTTTTAAACCCAACAGTGGGACTCATGTGCCTCATAGAGGTTTTTTTTAGTGACTTGATGGGGTGGAAGCTGAGACTTTCTCCACTACCATCACTGTCTTTCTGATGTCATCAATGAATTCTTACTTTGAAAAGGGCTTCGTGTAGACCTTCAACCTATGCCCATCGAAAAGTAAAGGAATAGCCTCTGCATCAATGGTTCTTATCTTCATTGAACCACTATCATGACATTTCTCTATGACATAAGGCCCTAACCATCTAGTCCTTAACTTGTCTTTAAAATATTTATATTTGGAATCATACAACAAATCCCAATCACCTTCTTGAAATTGTTTTTCCTTTATGTTCTTGTAATGCCATATATTCCTTTGAACTTGAGTTACCTCTATGTGCAGGAGGGCCTACATTCTAAACTCATTTAACCCATTCAACTAGAGAAATCTCTCTTGTTGTGCACTAGTGAGATCTAGATCTAGTTGTGCTTCCATTTTCAATATATTGTACTCAAATTCAATGAACAACAAGGCCTTTTTCGCATAGACCAACTCATAGGGAGGGAATCCAGTGGTGGTCTTCCAGGTGGTATTGTAGGCCCAAGTGACCTCAACTAATCTATCTGCCCAATCTTTTATGTTGTTGCTTGTTATCCTTGCTGGCAAAAGGCCCACAAATGGATCCATATAGGCTCTTGAAATCTTTAGAAACATGCTTATGGATACATTAATGCCATTGAAATTTTCAATTTTGGCTCAAAGATCATCTAATGATCAAAATCGGTGCAAGAGGAAAGCTCTTGGAAGGGTAGAAATGCACTATTAGGAGGCTCAAAACACCCTAACACCATGAGAAAGCATTACCGCAGGCTTAAACTGGGAATTGCATAGTCACCGTTAGATCTGGCCAATCAATGGCCCAGATCTAATAGCAAATCGCATATCGGCTGGGCAAAGGTGACAGGCTTAAAGTGGGCACATGACATGCCGATCAGCGATCGTCGATGATCAGATCGGTGGGTCGCATCAACGGGAAGCTATGTTATATATATTATATATATATATATATATATATATATATATATATATATATATAATGATATGAATATAGATATAGATATAGATATAGATATAGATATAGATATAGATATATAATCTCTTCTCTCTCTTCTCTCTCTCTCTATCTATCTATCTATCTATCTATCTATCTATATATATATATCTATATATATATATATATATATATATATATATATATATTATAATATATATATATATTATATATATTATATATATATATAGGCCGGGGAATGAGTGATTAGCGACTGCGATCAGATCACAATCGCTGTATCACATCGGCAGAAACCAAAGGAGCAGGGTTATAACATATGCATATGGTGTGACCCGATAGCCAGACCCAAAAGGTTTTTGGAGTTAAAATGTATATTTTTTAATTCCGCCAATGCCCAACTTTTAATGTATTTTAATGTATTTCATTGTTTAAATGAAATATGAAGGAACACACGATAGTGCCGATAGTGATACAACCCAGACCCGAAAGGGTTTCGGGATAGAAATATATATTTTTTAAATTCAGGCGCAGGTTTCTTTACGACTTGCGATGGCAACAAGGGCAGACCCAAGAGGATATAAACCATTTTTGAGGACTCTTTGAAGTTAGACAAGAATAGGAGAACTCTCAAACAACGCAACAAGTAGACAAAATATCTAAAAGTTTTTATTCCTATGTCAGGAGGAAAAACCTCTAAGCCATGCTTGTCTATGGGGAATCAGACGATTAAGAGATAGAGGGGAACCAAATCAGTTAACAATGCATATCAGGCAGATTAAGACTCTGAGCCTCTTAGAGCTTAGGAGCATTGTAAACAAGCTATAAATAGCCGAAGACAAGTTGTAATAGGGGTTCAACTTTTGGAGATCATTCCTCTATTCCTTCGAGCTCCTCATCTTTATTCTAGCAATATAAGCTCCTTTTACTATTACATTTTCAATCCCCATTTTCTTTACTGTTCTATGCTTGCACTTGAACAATTTTTTCATGTTTCTTTTGTGTTTAAGGCCAGATAATTGTCATCTTATCTCTGCTTTGATAACTTAGATTTGCAAGCTATTGCTGCCTATAGCTAACCATTCATATGTGGTCATATATGCATCTGCCAGTACAGTAAATATTCTCTTTTGTTTCCTATAGCTATTCATTAATCTATGTTTATATATGCAATTTGTTGATACAGTTAGTATTCTCCATCTATCCATTAAATCTATAAACTATTGAGCATTAGTGGTCTAAAGCCTTGTGTTGTTAAGGGTGTTCATGAATGTCTTGAGTGAGAATAGAGCTGAAATGGTTATTTGACTTGATCCAAACCATCATCCATTCCAATAGTTCCGAGAGCAATGTTGAAGATTATATGTTACCAAGCATCTTCGAGCTGCAACCTAGGAGAGTTTCCTGGAGTGATAACATAATTGGTGCCGTTGCCGGGGAGAGTAAATTGAATCTCAGCTTCCCTAGGAAATGACATAGACCTAGATTTGATGATAGACAAAGTCTGGGCACCATTTTGGTTGTAATCATCTATCTGGCGAATCTACTGGAGGCAAAACCTCTTGGCGACTCCACCTCATAGTTCTGGCTCAGTTTGTGAGGCATACTCGGAGACATCCTCAGAAGCTACAAGCTGACCCAGTACCTGACCCTGAAAATATCATCAAAGAAAGAAAGTTATTGCAAAAAGGAGCGTCAAGTTCACGAAAACCTAAACAATATCCTATATCTCATCAAGAAAGGCTTGTAATAGAACAAATACATGTTGAAAGTATAGCATCTAATACTAGCAGTGAAGAAAAACTTTCAGAGATTCATAAAGCTCCTTTTTCTTTAGGTTCTCCTTTGGCTTTAAGCCCAAAGGAAACCTCACCTCCTATCCATCATACTCCTTTAGTCCTATCAGTCACTCCTCAACACCCTATCATTCAGACTACCAATACTTTTTTAGCCACCACAGCGATGGCAGGTCCACAAGCACCTACCAAAATGGAAAAATCATAACTGCTAGGTATGGACGCCTAATACTGCCCACTCCTTTGAATGCGATGCCTACTAGAGAATATCATAAATATAGGTCTAAGTTCACTCGGATTGAAGGTGTTACTGTTGAATAACATCTTGAGTCATTTTATAGCTATGCTCATAATCTGGACATTAGTGAAGATGATGTGTGGATGAGAGTCTTTGTCCAAAGCCTAGATGGAGAGGCTAGAAAATGGTTTAGAGAACTAACCCCAAGATCTATAGTAAACATTTAGATGATGCATTCCTAAAGCATTGGAGGGATAAGAAGGATCTACTCTACTACCACATTGAATTTGGCAACTTAAAGAGAGAAAATGGTGAGTTGATGCCTGATTTTAATAAGAGCTTTAACCATATGTATAGAAAGATATCAGCTGAAGTAATATCCACTACTACCTCTGCTAAACTCACCTATGCCAGTGCTTTTGATTCTAACTTCTGCCTACTGTTGAGGAAAAGGAGATGTGCTACTTTGTCTAACATGTAGGATGCAGCCTTGGAAGCGGAATCAAACATCATGGCTGCAGAGAAGCTCAAGGGAAATGTTGATAGAAGAAGACAGAGGGGCGAGCCTTCATCATCCTATGATCCTAAGATAGATAAAATGACCAAAATGACAGAGTCATTAGCCTCTGAAATCTCCAAATTAAAGGTTGAGAAGCACCCTGGGAAAGGAAGAGTTGCTAATACCTTCGCTCCTAGAAATCCAAATCCAAATCCATATAGATGAACTAATGAGTAGTTGCAGATTTTGTAAAGAAGAAAAGATGCCAATGAAGACCAAAGGGTGAAGGCTCCTTTTCAAATGCAGTCATGGAAGAAGAGTAGTTTGAAGAAGATGATGAGATCCATTGTCTAGAAGACAAAGGCAATGCTTCCTTTTTGACCTTAGCTACCTATGAAAAGTCATTATTCAATGATCAAATCAGCCAAGAATGGGATGGGGAAGCTATTCTGCAAACTGAAGATCAGCACAGACACAATCTGAGGTCAAAGATGAATAATGCCAAGGAAACTCATGTTCAAAGTTGTTGTCCCTATGGTACAGCAAGCTAATAAGCAAAATCAACCAACAGTTAATCCCATCAACCTCAATGCTCCATCTCATGAGGTAAGAGGTCTTGAAAAATCCCATTCTCCTTTTAATTCTCAATCAGAAATTCAGAAGCTAAAAATACCTATGCTTATGATTGAACTACTGAAGAATGAGTCCTTCTAAAGATCCATCCTCGAGGCCCTTGAGCCTAAAGCCATCCAAGCCTCCACTTACTGTGTGAATCTCCAAGATGACAAGCCAGATGTTATTCTCAGCCCAATGATTGAAAATTGTGAAGACAGCTCCCCATCATTCTATATCTCTCTGACTATTAATGATAAATTCCTTCACAACTACCTTCTGGACAGTAGAGCTAGCCATAATCTAATTCCGAAGGCTATCATGGATAAGCTGGGTTTGGACATTACCAAGCCTTATCATGACTTTTTCTCTTTTGACTCTAGAAAAGTGAAATGTTTGGGATTAATCAAAGACCTAGCCATCACTTTGTCTCAAATGCCCTGAAAAGCACGATGATGGATATTGTGGTAGTAGATGTACCCCCAATTTTGGCATGTTACTTTCCAGAGGTTGGATCAAGGGACTAGGTAGATCATTACAAAATGATCTGTCTTATGCTATTGTCCCAATTTTCGGAGGTGAAAGCTAGAGATTATACAGAGAGGCGCAGTTGGCTTATATCATCAACGATGAGAAGAATCCCACTAATCATCCCATTTACACTGTTGAAATTGATTTTGGAGCATGCATTCTTCATATTGAAGAATCTCAGTGGACCTCCATGCAGCTCAAGAAACCAGTTTTCCAGATCACAGAGGAAGAAAATGCACAGATTTGGGATATGTTTTTTGATGAGGCTTGCTCTAAAGAATCTGCAAGGGTAGGCGTAATCCTTGTGTCCCCAACACAGGAATATATTCATTTGTCTTTCAAATTGACCTTTCAGGTCACAAACAACATTGCAGAGTACAAAGCTTTTATTCTGGGCTTGAGCGTTGCTAAAGAAATGGGTGTCGAAGGCCTGAAAGTGTTCGGGGATGTAGACCTCATTATGCAACAGGTAAATAAAACTTTCCAAGCTAAGCATCCAAGGTTGAAGGCATACAGAGATGAGGTATGGAGGCTCAAGGACTCTTTTAATAATTTCAGCTTTTCTTATATTCCAAGAATGAAGAACCAGCTTGCCGACCCCCTTACTGTCTCTACTAGCATGTTTATTCCTCCTTTGCCTCCTAAATTGACATATGAAGTTCAGGTAAAATACAGACCATCTCTTCCTGACAATGTGAAATATTGGAGTGTTTTTGAAGATGATGAGGAAATTAATAGGTTTTCGCAAGTCATTGGGGAATTTTCTGAAACGCACATCAATTAGGAAAATGAAACCATGGAAGAATGTGGCCAATCCAAGCTGAAAAGCGAAAGCGGCCAAAGAAGCATCGTCCAGCTGCCCAGCAATCACATACCAAAAGGATTAGTGCCTCTAGAGAGGCTTTTCAATCATATTGATGTGCCCTATAATGTGGCCAAAACAAAGAATGAGTCCGTTATATATAAACATAATATAGGTAGCCCAGTCCATCCAAAAAACATAAATCTGTCCATGCATTTGTCCTCTGCCCAGAATTCTGAGTGTTGCACCCTCATGAAGAAATTCACTAACATTTTTTCCTGGGAGTATATAAATCTTAAAACCTATGATGCAGACATCATTCAGCATAAGGTCCCACTAGAAACGAACTCCATAACTTTTAAGAAAAAACTAAGACCTATCAAGCCCCTCTTATTGCCTTTGATTGAGAAAGAAATCAAGAAGTTGTTGGATGCCAAAATCATAGTCCCCCTAAGGTATTCAAAGTGGATAGCCAACCTTGTGGTGGTAAGAAAGAAAAATTGAGAAATCAGGCTTTGTTTCGACTTCAGAAATCTGAACAAGTGCTCTAAAAAAGATAACTATCCCCTGCCCAAGATGGAACACTTGTTGCAAAGAGTCTCAGGGGCTAGAGTCATGTCTTTCTTAGATGGATTTTCAGGTTACAATCAGATAGTTGTACACCTTGAAGATCAGGAAAAGACCGCCTTCACTACTCCTTGGGGCACTTTCATGTACTTAAAGATGCCTTTCAGACTGATGAATGTTGGGGCTACTTTTCAGGGGGCCATAGATATAGCTTTTGTGGGAGAGAAGGACAATTTTGTCCTTATTTATCTAGATGACATAATAGTCTTCTCCAGGAGCCACAAAGACCATTTACAACATTTAAAGAAGGTCTTCCTAAAGTGTAGACAGTTTGGAACCTCAGTGAACCCAAAGAAGTCACAGTTTGCTCTAGAAGAAGGCAAACTTCTGGGACATATTGTTTCTGCTAAAGGTGTGAAGATTGATCTAGCAAGGATTCAGGCCATTTAGACATTTTCCATCCCAAGGTTGAAAAAGGACATCCAATCCTTCCTTAGTAAGATTAACTTTGTAAGGAGGTTCATTCCAAACTTTGCAGAGCTAGTAAAGAATATCACTTCCATGCTGAAGAAAGGATCAGAAATAAAATGGATAGCTACTTCAAGAAGCTCTTTTGAAGCCATCAAGCAAGCTATCATGGAATCTCCCACTCTAATCAGCCGAAACTACACCAAGGGGTTTTGCATCTTCTCTTTTTCCTCTTATGATACACTTGTAGTAGTTCTATTGCAGAAAAATGATGAAGGCATAGAGCACCCCGTGGCCATTTTCAGTAAAACTCTAATGGATGCTGAATTAAGGTATGATCTTATTGAAAAACAAGCTTATGCTCTCATTAAATCTTTGAAAGCATTCATAATTTATATTCTGCATTCCAAAGTAATTGCATGTGTACCTTCAGCCTTAGTAAAAGGTATCTTAACTCAGCCAGATATTAATGGAAAGAGGGCAAAATGGATTGCAAAATTCATATAATTTGACATAGATGTGAAGCCCACTAAGCTTGTCAAAGGCTAGGGCTTGGCTAAGCTTATGGCTGAAGAAAATTGCAACTTTTTAGATAGAAATTGCATAGGTCTAAATTCAGATAATGAACAAATAGAGGAAACAGTAGAAGAGAAAAAACAGAATCAGTCTTTGGCTGAAAATCTAGCCACATGTGAATGGTATTACAACATAGTTTATTTTTTGCAAAAGCTAGAAGTCCCTCCTAGGCTTAGTTCAAGTCAAGCTCGTGCCATTAAACTTAGGTCAGCCAAATTCAGCATTAGTAAAACTTTTCTCTATTGGAAAGACCCATCAGGAATTCTCTTGAGATGTTTAGATAAAGAACAATCTATAGAGGTCATACACCAGTTCCATTCTAACATCTATGGAGGGCATCATTATTGGAAAACCACAGCTCACAAAATCTTGAGGGTTGGATATTATTGGCCTACTCTGTTTTCTGATGTGTTTTATTTTGTAAAAGCTTGTGACAAGTGTGAGAGGTTTGCGGGAAGGCAGCAGCTAAAATCTTTGCCCCTGAAGCCAGTACTTGTCAATGGTCCCTGCCAGGAGTAGGGCTTAGACTTTATAGGTTAGATCAACCCACATTCCAGTGGCCAACACAAATGGATTTTATTAGCCACTGATTATTTCACCAAGTGGATTGAGGCTATACCCACTAAGAATTCCAATCATCAAGTTGTCATAAAATTCTTGAATGAGAATATTTCACTAGATTTGGTTGCTCAACCATACTAGTCGCTAATAATGCAGCAACTTTCAAGGCAAAAGAATTGATGGATGTGACTGAATCCATGGGCATTCAAGTGGTGCATTCTACCTCATATTATCGTCAATGCAATGGCCTAGCAGAATCATCTAACAAAAGTCTGGTGAGGGTAATAAAAAAGTTGTTAAAGGACAACAAAAAGCGCTGGGAATCCAAGTTGAAGTTTGCACTATGGGTTGACAGAGTTACCATAAAAAATTCCATAGAGAATTCTCCATTCAAACTAGTTTATGGTGTTGATGTTGTTTTCCCCATCCAACTCATTCTCCCTGTGGCTAAGTTGTTGCAAGAAGAACAAGATGAAGAGAATGATATGGTAAGAAGAATGAATAACTTGGTTGAACTACATCAGATAAGAGAGCAGTTGATTGAGAAATCAAAGGCTCATCAAAAGCCAAGCAAAGAAACCTTTGACAGGAAGGCAAAGTGAACAATTTCCAAGTTGGTGATTGGGTGCTTAAATGGGATGAATTTAAGGAAAAGAGACGTAATCATCGCTAGTTTGACTCCTTATGGACAGGTCCTTTTGTCATCGCTCAAGTTCATCACAATAATACATTCATCCTGCATAATCTGGAAGGAGGAGATACTTTTGGTAGCCCAATAAATGGGCGGTTCTTGAAACTCTAATTCATTTAAGGCCTTAAAGCCTTGGTATTGTAAATATGTTTTTCTTTCAGTTTTCATGTTTATGTTAAAAAGAATCCATGCCCAATGGAACACTAGAAGGAATATTTAATTTTTGTTTTACAGGAAAGGCATTGATCTAAGATCCTTGAAACCTCACAGGGAGGATTTCATCCCCAGAAGGAGCCAATGTTAGCCTTGCTGGAAAAAGGCCCACAAATGGATCCATATAGGCTCTTGAAATCTCCAAATTTGTTTAGAAACATGCCTATGGATACATTAATGCCCTTGACATTTTCAATTTTGGCTCAAAGACCATCTAATGATCAAAATCGATGCAAGAGGAAAGCCCTTGGAAGGGAAGAAATGCACTATTGGGAGGCTCAAAGCACTCTAACACCATGAAAAACCATTATCGCAAGCTTGAACTTAGCATTGCACAGCCACCGTTAGATCTAGTTGATCAATGGCCCAGAACTAACGACAAATCACATATCGGTCAGGCAGAGGTGATAGGCTTAAAGTGAGCGCATGACACCACCGATCAGCGATCGCCAATGATCGGATCGACAGTCATGACAAGGCCAACAAAATAAAAACTCTAGAACATAATGACAAATTAATTGCATTTGATTGACCCACAAGTTTTGGGTCAGGCTAGAAAAACTAGAGGATAGGTTCGAATAAGGGGATTAAAGAGGGAAGGGGAACACTCCAAAGGGGGAATGAGAAGAGGGGTCTTTCACTGCTAGTGGTTTCAGCTAGAGGATCATCCAGGTAACCATTGGAGGCAACATGGATTTTGGATGTACCTGGGAATTATCACCTTATGCCTTGGAGTCTAGCTCAGTGGAGACTGTTAGCTCTATGAAATTTCCCTAGCATGAGGACATAAATTCAGAGGTAACCACAAGCCACTTGGAAGTTGGAATCTAACCCTTCCAAATTTTGAGAGGGCTCTCTATATATAAAAATTCAGCCACTCAGATTTTAGGATAGATATGGTGCTCAGAAAGGAATATATTTTTAAGGATCTGTTGGTAGAAAAGAAAAGGATTCCAATGGGAAATACGATGAATAAAGTTGATGGTTTCTAGTGAGATGAAAAGAGAGAGAGATATTCTACAAGGGAAAGGTAGCTAGTGTTTTAGGAGATTTTAGTCAAAATCATTGTACAAGGGTGATTTAAAGATAAATGAAAATTACATGTAGAGCATCAGATAAGAAGATGAATTCTATATATCATTTTAGTAGAAAACATATATGTTTAGCAAACTTAAACAGAGCACGATTTAAGTGAATTCTGAGTCAATATATTTGTTTAGCTAAACAAGAAGATACATTTCAAAGCACGATGGATAAAATAAGGAACTTACAAAACCGAGAAGCACATCAGTAAACCAACTAATATAGGAATCTCTGTAAAATTCAGCCTCTTTCTTTTCATTCATTAGAGAAATCAAGAAACTTCAATGCACACAATGCTCTTTCTTATAAAACATGATCAACCAACCTTTTGCACACTAAAATTCATGAAATATATACAATTATATCATGCTTGGACTTAGGGGGTTGAGATAAACCATTTTCCAAACATAGAGTGAGTTGCATTAGATTTAGAAATTGCCTACTTGAAAATAGGGACCAAATTTCTGGAAAATAGGGGTCAAAGATTAAATCATATCTCTCGAATCATGATAGATGTTACAAAACGAAAGGAGATTTTTGTTTATAAACTTGTGATTGAGATAAAAATCTCTCATTTTTAGAAAATTATTCTCCACAACCTCAAAATTTGTGCCCAAAGATCATGACTAAAACAAGAAATAACAACGTCTGAAGAATAGGTTTTAATGATCCATTCCAATATTCCAATATCTGATGCATGTTATAAAACATAAGGAGGTTATTTTAATTTAGCTCATGTTTGACAAAAACCTTTGACTTTTTCAAAATTCACCTCCATTTGGTCAAAAACCTATTTCTAAATGATGACAAAAATAGGAAAAAAACACAACAATTGTCCAAAAGCACAACAACTCCATGATTCTCATACTTCTAGCCTAGGTAAAATACAACCTATAAAATGTTAAGAGCTTGTTTAAATACCCATGCTCAAGCTACAAAACTCTATCCTTGAAAGTTACCCCTCACAACAGAAGAGCAACACTAAAGCGCAACAAATTTCCACCTATGTATGTTTGACCGGATGTTGGGGTCTCTAACTAAGGAAAATAGTTAGTTGATGATGTTGAAAACCTAAATGAATGAAATGGCCCCTTTACTTTGTGCCAATGATGAGAGGAAAAGACTCACTATGACCTCACTCATGATCTTGTATGAGACATCGACCCTAGACTTACTTGACTCAATATTTACGAAATCCATAACTATTTTTACATCATATTTCACACACTCTAATAACTTAATTACATCAGTAATGAAATAGTGCATTCTTTACAAAGGTCAATAGCTTGATCTCTAAGATATTGTAGCAAGACATATACACATTTACCAAAATAAGTTGAAAATACAAAACTTTTTTTTGACTACTGTAATATAGGACACTAACAGAGACCACTGCATAGGATAGGTTTAATTGTAATAGTCTATGAATGGGAGGTGAGTATGGTCACTATCATAGTGCCTATATTATTTGAAAACTTATGGATCTTTGATGTTAAATAAAAACTTTTCTACTATCTTTGATATGTTGGTCATATAGCCTATGTACACTTAAAATATAGTTTGTTTGATGGTTACAGTAATTGGGACACTCAAAGCATTATCCACCCTGTGTATGATTTATAAAAGAACTGTATGCACATGGGGGAGGGGTGTTGAAACACTTACAAGGTGTATGGTGTGGTTTATGTAACATGCTTGTATCTACTATATGCCTCTATTGAAAATGAAACAAGAAAATCCTAATTTAATATTGTCCTTGAATTAAATTAGGAATAAAATTGTAATTCCACATCAGAAGGAAAATTGTAGAAGTTGAATAAATTAAATTGACTTAGTTGGATGAGTTAATTCGAGTTGAGGGCCTAACTTGAGTCATGTCGAGTGTATCCTACTTTCTAGGAGCCCTAGTTGAGTTTATTTTGAGTTGTAATTAATTAATTCAGTTTAACTGAGTTAAATTCAGTTAAACTAGTTCCAAGTGATGAAGGAAATAGTAGGAGCTCAGACAGTGGGGTACTACTTCATGTGTTCAACCAGTTACCTGATGATTCAGTCATAAATAACTCATGCATGTCATATCTGAGAGTTACCCAGTTCAGGTTAGAGTTTAGGGACAATGCACTATTAGTTGTATAATCATATGAATTGTATAGGTGGTACATGCAATCAGAGGAGGGCCTATGAGGATTGTGCAATTCCAATTGAGGAATTTCCCCAATTAATAGGGACTAATTACCAAGGAAATAGGGACTTGGAAAGTAGAAATTTGGTTTAGTATTGGATTGTGCTTGCCTAGGAAGAAATGGGGCAGATAGAGATAGTGGAAAGGTTGCTTAGGCTTGAGCAAAGCATTGTAATCTTCTCATATTTTCTAATTAATGAAATATACAGATAACAAGGGTTTTTAGTTATGGATTTCCCCAAGAAAGCATTTTGTAGCGTGTTGATTGAATTATTTCTCTTGTATGCTTCATGATTTCATGATCATTTAATTATTTCTACTGATGAGTAGAGTAGATTCAAGTCTATTGTTTTTATAAATTACATTTAGCAGTTTGAATCTACAAGGAATATCTACAAGGTATCAGAGAAGAAATCACTATAGAAGAGGAGAATATGCATGAGGGGAATTTTAAGGTATAAAATGGGTGTCCTAAGAAAAATGTACAACAAAAAAAAACTTTTTAAGAACCAATAGGATTCAAGATGATGATGTCAACCATGGGGGATGATTCACCATTTTTGGAGTAAAAAAAGTAAAAAGATTAAAAAATAATAAAATAATAAAGCTATTTTTTCAACTCATATTTTCAACTTATCTCCCTAAGGTTTTACTCAAATTTTGAGCGAGATTAGTCATTGGATGAAAAATTTAATTATTCATTAAAGGAGTACCCACGTTTCATACTTTCAATGGATCCCGCTACACAAAAAAATGAGAAATACATGAAAAAATGCGATTGCAATAATGTTCTTCATGCATTTCTCATTTTCATGTAGTAGGGTCCATCGAAGGTATGAAACATGGGTACTACTTGGATGAGAAATCGAACTCTTCATCCAACAAGTGTTGTCACGCAAAATTTGAGTAAATCCATAGGGAGATAAGTTGAAAATACAAGTTGATTTTTTCTTCTTTTTCCTTTTTTCCCTCTAAAATTTAATGATATAATCTAAATCTTATTTTATTATTTCCACTATTATTTTATATTTTCCTTAGGATGCCCATTTTAGACCTAAAAATGCTCCTTATGATTTTGTCTTTTGTAAATGAAATCGAATTTGTAGTATCATTCTTCAGAGTCAATAAGATGTCATTCTATGGATTGAGACTCAAATATGCCCTTGAGGGTAGTTCAAACTATATTCCTTGGAAGGACAGGATGGAGGCAGTGTTGGAAGACAACAAGCTGGAGGAATTCATAGACACTGATATTCCTACGCCTCCTGTTAGTGTCAATATTTACATCCTGCCATGAGTGATCAAAAATATGCTCTTTGCATTTTCATTTTAGGTGTCTCATACTAAATTTTGGATCATTCCATTAGGTCATGTTAAAATGGTCCACTGATGGTTGTCTTTTTCTTACGAAATCAAATCTTCCATCATGAGGTACATTTTCTGACCCATTTCCATGTTGTATTCATTGAAGTTTCAAATATGTTACTTTTAGGTGTCAAAGCAGTTGTCTTTCCATTAAGCCTTAGGGTTCATTTCCAAGGTATTTCCATTAGGTCTTAGGGTTCATTTTCAAGGTCAAAAAGCATGATTTCAAGTGTGAATAAAGGGTAGAAAAGGTATGAGGATGACCAATAAACAAAGAGTAATTGCTAATAAGTGATGATGATTGTATAAAGATCTTTTGTCACTAATGTAATTTTCATCTCAAAAACATGTTTTTGAGATGAAAACAAAATAGTTTTAGTTGATTTATATTTTTTAATGTAATTCAATCCATTTTGTGTAATAAGTGTTCCTAGTTGCCCCAAACATTTCTCCTTGCAGCAATAAAATGAAACCACTGAAAAAATCAGTTCAACCTGAGCATCATCCACCTGAAAAGAGACAATGAGAGAAAGGTATTAAATAGAGATTTGGAGGAAAGAAGAAAAGGTTCCAAAACATTACAAAGTGGGTTTTCTAATGAAAAATCAAAATCAATCTCTATATAAGATGTCACACTCCTTTCACAACCTCATCACTCTTATTTGACAAAGAGAAAGAAAGGCATTGAAGGAGAGAGGGGAATTGAGGCCAATTTGTGGCTAAGGAGAAGAGGTGATACACATAGGAGATAGAGCACTGTGCACAGAGCAGTCAGAGGAGGTGTTGCACACAAAGGTCGAAGCACTGCGCATAGGAGTGGAGTGCTGCACATAGGGCAGTTTCTCCAGTGCAAATTTGAATGGCATTGCACATAGAGATGGAGCACTGCACACCTATAGGTGGCATTGCGCATAGGGCCAGCAAGTGCCAAAACACTCTATCAGCCACTCAAAACGTGTTGTTTGCCTTCTATATCCTATAAACAAGTAAGTGTAATCTCTAAGCTATCCTCTTGCCATTCAATTCATTAGTTTGAAGTTGGTTTTCTATTTCAAAAATCAAACCCTAGATTTCCTATACATCCCTCCACTCAGTCCTTGAAACCCTAATCGCTCCTATACA
>APFE031275034.1:39148-78746 GCA_000404065.3 Pinus taeda | reverse complement strand
TGCTACCTGGGGAGGGAGGTTAGTTAGGAAGATTTTACACATGAGGAACAGGGGAGTTAGTCATGCTCCAGTGCTTTTCTCTCTGAAGATATTTCAGCAACTTTGACCTTGGAAGATACACTATTTCTGCAACCCCAGCTACCTACCCAACTAGATTTCCTAGCATTTTTTGTTCCTTCTTGGAGGGTGCCCTTAGACTTGCAAACCCTTTGAATGCCTTTTCTTTTCATTGGCTTTTCTTTCATTTCCTATCTAATGCAACCCTTATTCCTTCCAAGGTCCCAGATTAGACAGTTGGGAACCTTTGTTTCTCTGCCTATCTACTGATCTGCCAAGATTAAACAGTTTGGACAGATATCATTCTCTATTCTACAACAAATAAATTGAAAGCATGGCATGGTCCAGATTAGACTGTTGGGCCATCCATCAAAAGTAATTTCATGTAGAAACTGAAACAGGCATCAGTCTTTTCTGAGGAAATATGTGATCTTTGCATCATCAAAGCAGAGCATATTTGGACCTTTGACCTCCAATCATGAAATATGAAACCTATTGGTATAGGTATCTAACACCTCACATTCGACTCCCCAAGTGTGAGCCCAGGAGTGGAACCTATGCTACATTGGAAATAAACCACGCCATCCCTAAGCTTGTATCCATCAACTCATGCCTCCACCAAATGTCTCGACTAGAGAGTCTCCTCCCCATCCATGACACGCGGTGCCTCATCCAACTGCTTAAGGTGGGCCTTAGATGTCCTGTTGCCTGAACAAAACACATCAAGGGGAAGCAACCAAATACTCTGAGACCGTAAGCAACACTATAGGGTGATGGGTGGGTACATCCCCTAGGGTATGATCAAGGGTCTGCAGGGATACTAAAGAGTAATCCTATGGATGTCCCTCTCTCTACCTCAGATTTGTTGATAACCCAATCGAAGACCTTTCTCCGCTGAACATGGCATCCCCAGAAGCTCAACCGTGTCCTCATCGATCTGGGGTGAGCTGCACCCAATGGTATACCTAATGTCTTTGTCCATAATTCTTCCTGGAGGCAACGCTCCAAAATCCCACTGCGTCGCACCATATACCACTGTATACCACCAAGTATCCCCTTACTCCACGACATGCCATTGTACTCTACAGCCTATCCTTGTACACCACTAGATACCCCATGCTACTACTGGACCATATTGTATCATCTTGTATCATGCATGTGCCATTGTACCTGGAATTCCCCATGTGTACTCAGCGTAATGAGATTCGTTCCTCCTACTCCACAACGCACGCCAACATGCTACAACAAATAATCATGCATCTTTGTGCTCCTCTATAGGCCACTACTCGTCATGTATGCTTCTACACATCCCTGGATGCCATAGCCTAAAGCTGTGATAGTATGCGTCAGCCCACACCCGACTGTCATCATCACGTCCACCATTGCATCATAATACCCTCTGATGAATGGATCTCCCCTCCAAATCCTCCTGGAGGGACCTGAGAAGTGAATCTCCCTAGGTACTAGTAGCAATGACACCACTGCTTTGCTCCTCTGTGTCCTATGTGCCTCACATAAATGTGGAGAATCCTCATCCCCATACAAGGCACTATCTAGTGGCTTGCCAATGCCACCTCCTCCGACAATATCCTGCTAGAGTGCGCTAATTATCTCATGACCCCACGCATAACCATCATAACCCAATGACCCATGGAGTTCCCTCTGACACTAACTAGCCACTAGTGCTAACTGAAATTTTCCTAGCAAATGTGTGTGCTCGACCATTGGATCAACTATACCACCAATGCCATAGTCAATCTGCGTATCTCACAAATGGTAGGTAATCCCACCTAGATCCCAATGCCAACTTGGGCATCCAATATCCCCAATGCCTGAACATGCTTGATGACTCTCATTGTGACCTATAACTAACTCCATACGCCTAGCCCACTCCACTGAGTACCAACTCAGAACCTCTCGCTATTCAACCCCATGGAAACAATCGAAAGCACAAACCCCCATACATTTAACTAGCCCTCCAACATGTGAATGTTGCACTTTGTGCAACTAATGTCATCTCGTCTCATCCAGCTGGTCAACACATATAATATATCTAGGTAACTCCACCTCTCTCTCCCCCCTATATAGAGGTAGACAAACAATGTTGCAAGCCCCATCTATATAGGACTAAAAAGAGTTACTGTCTGGAAGTACTAGAGCTCTATTGATGGTATGTGCATCTACTTGGTCTAAATCAGTGGTTGGCCCAAAATATTATTGCTCATCCTCCTCCACCATGGGCTCTACATGGGTCACAACCTACCCCTCCATGACTAGCTCACATCCTTCTATGTGTTCTCCATGTTGTTGTAGGTGGTTTCCGTGAGGAAACTTAGTCATGGCTCCAAGTACCTATGTGTCTCCTCGCACCTCACCTAGGGACAACACTTCATCAACATATGGAATTATGGGTGTAGGCTCTACTCTCTCCACCAAGGTGTCAACGATGCTATCAAAGAGGTCTCCAACAATGGTGACTCCTATACCACACTGGGTATATCAATTTACCCCTCACCATCTTGCGTGTCCTCATGCCCAACATCCTCCTCAGGCTCCTGATATCTAAAGATCGGTCTACACCATCAGAAACACCCCCTGGTCTCACCCTCTATCTACCCTCCTCTACATGATGATCTCATCCTTGACTCATGCTTCTCCTTTGGCTCATCCAGAAAATGAGTCATAGTAGGGCAACCAAATTGGCCATATGTATGGGTGTTGTACTGATGGGTTGTACATGCATGCACATGGCCTCTTTGCTAGGTATGACTCAACATACCCACCATTTGTTGCATCCTCTCTAGGACATGTTGGTTTTACCTCCTCAACTATTGGTTCTTTCACATCAACTCCTCCATGATCCCCTGTGTACTCTTCCCTTTCTTCATCATTGGAGTGCCCATAAATTCACCAGTCACTATGCATGCATGGCCAAAACCTACACGATATTTCTATCTCCCCCACAACTAGCCAAGATCATGCTCTGGTACCACTGTAATGTTCCAAATGGAAATTTTACAATGATAATCAAAGACATGCATAGAAATAACAACACAACAAATTTCAACAAACACCCATAAATAGAAAAATTCTCCGGAACACCAAAATGGCCAATTCTATTATATGCAAACTATTGGAGTACAATAAAAATTGGCAGGAGTGTACTTGGGCTTGATCAAGGCAAGCTACAAGCCCCAGGTGATTAATCTCTCAATGCCCAACTGCTGCAATAGTATGTCCCTCTAGAAATTTGAGCTGGCCCAATTTTTCTACACTACTGGCTGACTTGGACCCTTGATTTAGCCCCTCAAAACTACCTAGAAAATTCTGTAAATTTAGGGTTAGGATCCTTGCCAAAAACCCAGAAAACCAAAAAAGGGTTTGATCCGGTTTTGACCCTCAAAATTCGGCCCCAAATAGCTTGGTCCTTCTCCACAACCAGAAATTATTGCCTGTAGCATAAAATGATGTATGTTGCTCCCAAAATGCCAAGAAACTCCCCCCCAATGATCCTCCAACCAAAATTTGAGCAACCCAACTCCTCAATCCTATGCCCAAGACTCCACTCACTTGACCCCCAAAAATGAATACATAGGCTTGTAGGTGATGTCGCAGTCTCTACGCCCAACAATTTCATCCTGCGTGAGGGACTCACTCTCCACCTGCAAATCCTCCTCCTTAACTAAGAATTTTGCAAGAAACATCCCAACAACAATACAACCTCTAAATCTGGCACCAATCTCCCTCTATGACTATGTGTCTCTCCCTTCTGCGTCCCATCTAAACCAGAATGGTGTAGTGTTGTGTGATGCCTCCAAATAAGATCAAAATCCTTCCTAAGGTGGCACTCAAGGTCCACCAAAGAGAAGGTTGAACTTCACTCATTGGGAAGCTCTTGTGCTAAGCAGCACTTGTAACTCATCTGAACAACTAGAATAACAATGGATAATCAAATGTTAAAAAGTCCCTAAAATGAGAGCCTCACCTCCAATATATAGCTTGCCATCCCTCATGCTCCTTATGGGCTCCACCCATCAAATTCCCTCTCTCACCTAATATGAATTCCTCCAAGGGGTGTGTATTATCTTGGAGTGGCCCCCACTCTCCACTTCCCATCGAATTTCTTGGCTTTTCTAATGTTTGGGGGTGGCACTTTTATAAATTTTCCTTTTTCACCTACTTTTCCTAAGTTTATATGCCAAATATTTGTTAACTGGAAAAATTGCAAAATTGGGAATTCCCTTATCAAAATTATTAATTGGGGACATTTGATAACTGATTGTCACTCTAACTATCTAGCTGAGTTACAAGTGTTTCTTAGCACAATAGTTTCCTAAGGAGTGAAGCTCAACCTTTCTTCGGGGGACTTCGAGTGCAACCTTAAGAATGATTTTCTCTTTCTGTGGAGGAATAGTGATCTAGGTGGATATTTGTGGCCACTCGCCTATTCCACTTGGACCCCCACCATTGTTTCTTTCAGTTTTTCAGTTTCCTTATTTGTAGCACAATTTACTATTTTTAGCAGTTTTTCGGGTCCTAAACTTTTGGAGCCATTTTGAGGCCCCAAATTTTTTGGGAAAACTAGGAGCAACATGGGTCATAGACCCATGTTGCTCACTCAAAATTTGTAGTCCTTAGATAGATCTTCCTGACGAGGTATTGTGCTTGTCAAACAGAGATCGTATGCCAAAGTTACGACCCCGGGAAGTTGATGTACCAATTTACCTAAACGGGGCCCATAGTTTGGCACTTCATCTCCTACGGTTAGGTTTTTGGATTTTCAGGGTTCTCCATTGTTTCTCAACAATAAATAGGCCTTCAAGCCTCATTGTAACACAATTCAAAGGCATGTAGTGCCACATCTCTTCTCAGAGATAAGCTACCATCGCCTGAGCTAGTCCTTTTTCCATTCTGTTTGTAAGCATATTTCAGTATTTTATATTAATGAAATGAAGTGTTATTTCTATTACATATTTGTATTTATGGTTATGTCTGTAATTTGTTGCGTTCTTGTTTAAATCTGGATCAATGGTGTTAGAGCGGTCTTCTCTTTCTCTGTTTTTCTTTGCATGTCGCCAACGAGGTCAAGATATAAGGAGTTAGGGCTTGAACTGGTCGAACCTTTACAAGACCAGCCTCGAAAATCCCGACGGTCTCCCATGGAGGATGAAAAGAAAGATGAGGGGATAGGAGATCCTATCAAAATCTTGCTCGAAAAAGTCCTCGAGCGATAAAGGAACATGAGTATGGACAACTTTGTCTAGATCCTTCAACGGCTACCCAAGGGAAACACATCTACTTCTGGAAGCTACTCTGGAAGCACCACACCCTTTAAGGTCCAAGTTAACTTTGACATTCCCATATTTGAGGGTCAGATAGATGCAGATGCTGTAGATAAATGGTTAAATCTACTAGAAGGATATTTTTTCGTTCATGATTTTTCCAGCTGGGAAAAGATCACTTTTGCACTTCTCAAAGCAACCCCCTGCGTCAAGGATTGGTGGGAAACCTACTGTGAGAAAAAGGATGAAATTTCAAACCCATTGTTTTCAGCCACACCCACTTCGAACTCATTTCAAATTGCCATCAAGGAGTAGTACCACCCTGTCGGGAGCTATGAGGATAAATACATAAAGTGGACAATGTTGCGAAAGGGAAGGGACAAAGATTTGTCAGAGTTTAACAATGTTTTTCATACCCTTCGCACAAACTTGGGTATCAAGGATTCTGAGAAGAATTTGTTTCTCAACTACCACGGCTGCCTACACATGTACATCTAGGACAAGATGGAATTCCTAGACATCTCCTTGCTCAACACGGCATACCGATATGCCATCAAGATCGAGCAAAAGTTTAAATGGAAGAAGAGAGACTTTGGATCTGCAAATCCGAAGAAAGGGAAAGGTGCACCCAAACTGCAGAACAAAGGACAAAGCCAAGGTGGGTGGCCAAGGACAACCTGCCAAAGTCGCAAACAAAGAAAAATGTCGCGAAGCCAAAGAAGGACATGGGAAAGTGGTGTGAGTTCCACAAGAGCTCCACTCACAACACAAGTGAGTGTCGGGCCATGCAGTCACTGGTGTTTGAGCTAAATGCTTCAGAATTTAATGCATGTTCTGACTCTGAGTCAGAACCCGACAAGGGGAATGACAAAGGGAAGCAAATTATCGATGGGGAGCCCAATGCCACCATTGCCACCACAAAGATCCAAAAGGAGGAACCCGAAGATCCAGAGGAGGAGGAGCACCTCTTCCACTCCCAGATGTGGGTAAAGGGTTCCCCGCTACAGTTCATTATCGACAATGGAAGCCAAAAGAACCTCATTTCAGCAGAGGTCATGAAGAAGCTGGGCTTATCGACCACAACACATCCACAACTGTACACCATCGGGTGGCTTCAACAAGGACAGGATCTTCGTGTGAGCTAGCAGTCAACATCAAGCCCTTCATGGATGAGGTATTATGTGGAGTTTCTCCCCTTGATGTTTGTGATGTATTATTAGGCCAACCATACCTATGGAAGTGACATGTTGTGTATGATTCAAGGCCTCGTGTTGTTATTGTTACTTTGGGAAATAAGTCCTATAAGATATTGGAGGTAGCACCACATACTACCATCTCTTTGGTTACTGCAAAACAATGCAGTAAGATCATTTCCAAAACAGGGAAATTTGTTTTCCTAATGATATGCCCTCAGGGAAAGAAGAAGACGGTGGCCACAACCTCTAGACAGGGCCCCTCGGCACGTCAACTACAGATGGAAAAGGTCATGGAGGAGTACGAGGACATCTTCACCTCGCCCACAGGGGTGCCTCTGCATTGTCAGGTCAAGCACTCCATCGATCTGACCCCAGGTGTGCCGCTGCCTAATGGACCAATCTATCGGCACTCCATTCTAGAGAACGATGAAATCAAGAGGCAGATATAGGAGCTGCTACAAAAAGGTCACATCCGTCCGAGTTCATTGCCCTATGCGAGCCCGATTGTGTTGGTATAGAAGAAGGATGGGACGTAGAGACTCTGTATTGACTATTGGGCGCTGAAAAAAGATCACTGTCCAGAATAGGTACTCGATCCCATAGATTGCTGACCTTCTAGATGAATTGAAGGGGGGAAATATTTTAGCAAGATTGAATTGAAGTCTGACTATCACCTGGTACTAATCGAACCCTCTAATGTGTGAAAGACTGCCTTCAAAGCCAAGGAGGGCCTTTTCGAATGGTTGGTTATGCCTTTTGGGTTGATGAATGCTCCTGCAACCTTCATGAGGTTGATGGATGACATCTTGCGGCCCTTCACCAACTCATTTGTAGTGGTATACTTGGATGACATCTTGATCTTCAGCCAGAGTTGGGAAGAGCACCTCCACCGCATTCAACAGGTTCTCTAAACACTGCGACAACACAAGCTGTGTGCCAATTTGGAGAAATGCACTTTTGGCATGACCCAGGTTCAGTATCTAGGATACATTATTGATGAATGAGGGGTGCATGTGGATCCAACCAAGATCCAAGTCATTTGGGATTGGCCAGCCCCAACCACTCTGACAGACCTTCATAGCTTTCCGGGTCTTGCCAATTTCTACTATAGTTTTGTGTTGGGATTCTCTCATATCACTTGGTCCTTAAGTCAAGTCACCAAGGGAGGAGAAAAAGCAAAATTCTTTTGGTATGAATATCAACAGAAGGCATTCGCAGAGTTGAAACATCGCCTCTTCTTTGCACCAGTGCTCACTTTACCAGACTTGCAACAACCATTTGAGATCGAGATAGATGCCTCTAACTATGCTATTGGGGCAGTCCTTACTCAACAAGGGCGTCCAATGGCAGATCACAGTGAGACACTTTCAGACACAATCTAGAAGTATCCCACTTATGAAAAAGAGATGTATTCCATTGTGCAGGCCTGCCAACAATGGAAGCATTACATTTTGGGGAAGGAAATGATCATCCACACAGATCATTGACCCCTCCAGTTCATACAGATGCAAGGGAAGTTGCAAAATGATTGCCATCAAAAGTAGTCCACATACCTGCATCAGTTCCATTTGAATATCAAGTATAAGAAGGGTAGCACCAATAATGTTGCAAACTACCTCAATCGACCATTGATCATGGCGTTAACCATCGTGGTCAACTCTTGTGGGCATGAGACTTCTGATTGGCCACTTCTCTACAAAAGAAAACCAGAATTCGGTCACACATACTAGATGCTCTTGGAGGGTTAGCAAGTTCCAGATTTTTACCTGCAGGATGCCCTGTTATGCCACCTAGGACACCTTTGTATTTCTTCAAGCGTGAGAGCCAAGATGATTTTGGAAGCAAAATATAGTCAGGATGTTGGCCATTTTGGGGTCAAGAAAATAGTGGCAGTACTGTAGAAGTATTTATGTTGGTCAAATCTTCGACAGGATGTCAGGAAGTACATCAGATCCTGCACTTCCTGCGCCATTACCAAACCAAATATCAAGAAGCAAGGCCTCTATACTCCGCTGCATACCCCTAGTTGACCTTGGGAATCCATCTCCATGGATTACATGTTGGGCCTTCCTTTTACTAACCATGGAAACAACTGTGTTTTTGTGGTCGTTGACAGATTCTCGAAGATGCCCATTATGGCAGCATGCAAGAAGAATATCACAACAAAATCCACTGCTAAACTCTTCTTTGAATGAGTGTGGGTACACTTTGGGATCGCACAGCCTATCATCTCAGATCGGGACAATAGGTTCCTTAGTACATTTTGGTCCAGTCTCTAGTCAATGTTGGACACCAAGCTCACTAAGTCCACAACTTTCCATCTCCAAACTGATGGAGATTGTATGCCAAAGTTACGACCCCAGGAAGTTGATGTACCAATTTACCCAAATGGGGCCCATAGTTTGGCGCTTCATCTCCTAGGGTTAGGTTTTTGGATGTTTAGGGTTTTCCATTATTTCTCAACAATAAATAGGCCTTCAAGCCTCATTGTAACATAGTTCATAGGCATGTAGCTGCCACATCTCTTCTCAGAGATAAGCTACCATCGCCCAACTTGGTCTTATTTCCATTCTGTTTGTAATTTGATATTAATGAAATGAAGTGTTATTTCTACTGCATCTTTGTTTTATGGTTATATCTGTAATTTGTTACGTTCTTGTTTAAATCCAGATCAATTGGAGAGGAGCATCACATAGGTACACGTTATTCCGGTTTAGCTAGGACACAGAGGGAGAGGCCACACAGTCATTGGGAGGATTGGTGTCTCTTTTGCTACAGGGGTGTTTTTGGTTAGATTCCATCCCAAGGAGGGAGATTTTGGGAGGCAAAAGGGAGTCCCTCACTACTGTACGAATTGATGAAGCTTGCTACTGCATCATCTCTCACATGCCTGTGCAATTCTCTTGGGTGATTGTTGTTTGGAGTGTCGGTTGGAGGATTTAGGGGTTGAGCTAATCGAATTTCATTTGGACGGAAATTTTGGGGTGATTTCTAGCATTTTGGAGTAGAAATTCATCATTTTATACTATAAGTGGAGCGTTATGGTATTTGAGGAGGGCCAAGCTATTTGGGGTCGAATTTTGAGGGTCAAAACCAGAGCAAACCCTTTCTGGTTTTTTTTGGGTTTTTGACAGTGATCACATCCCCAAATTTATAGAATTTTCTGGGTAGTTTTGAGGGGACAAATTAGGGTGCCAAGTCAGCCAACAATGTAGAAAAATTAGACCATAGCATATTTCTAGAGGGAAAAACTATTACAGCAGTTGGGCATTGAGGAATTGATCACCTCGAGATTGTATCTTGCCTTGAGCAAGCCTAGGTGCACTCCAATTTTATTGTACTCCAGTAGTTCATTTATAATAAAATTGGCCATTTTGGGTGTTCCAAAGCATTTTTCTGTTCATGGGTGTTTGCTAAAATTTAGTGTGTTGTTATTTCTGTGCATGTCTTTGATTATATCTATAAACTTTCTATTTGGAATATTACAAATTTCATCTTTGTGCTCACACAGTCTCCTCTCTCTTTCTCACACAGAATAATTTTACATAGTCACTATACAATTCCCTCATATAAACTAAGGGTTGTCTTCTAGGGAAAAAAACCCTAAATTAACATAACTTCTACTGTCAGACCTTTCGCCTAGTGAACGAACCAAATTGACTACGAAAATACAATATTTTACAAGGCAAATTTTCATCTATTTTTTGCTTTGGGGACATTGCCTAAACCCCTGCCGAGGGGGCTCAAAAATCGTCATCGCACCCCCTTCCTAGACCCCCCTTATGATGATCCTACGGCAGCATTGCTGCCCTGCTAGGAACTTGGGCCCAACATGGATCAAACAAGACCTCTAAATCAAGAAGATATTTAAGCTCCACACCTAATAATCTCCCACTTGGAGATTGGTTATAGTAACTCCACCAATGCTTCTCTTACGAGACAATGCTTCCACTTGGACATGGTTGTTTCTCATCTTCATCAACATTCTTGAAGGCCAATTGAAACTAAGCAGAAGCTCAAATTCTCCCTAGTTACAACCTTTGTCAACATATATATAGGATTTGGGCTAGTGTGTATATTTTCTAGCTCCAATTGTCCATCATCCAAAATTGATTGTATGAAATGATACCTGAGCTCTATATGTTTAGTCTTAGAATGAAAGGTTGAATTATTTGCAATCTGAATGGCACTCTAGCTATCAATATATAACCTGCTCATCTCTTTCTTCTTGCCCAACTCATTCATAAACCTTTGTAAACAAATCATTTCTTTAATAACCTTTGTAGCAACAACATACTCTGCTTTCGTTGTTGAAAGTCCAATAATGTTTTGCAATTTTAAAACCCAACTAACAGTTGTTCCACCTATAGTAAACACATACTCTATAGATCTCCTCTCATTATCTCTATCACCTTTCATATTTGCATCAACATATCCCTATAAAATAGTGTTTGAGCCTCCAAAACATAACGCTTTTTTTGTGGTACCTCTCAAATGCCTGAGAATCCTTTTCACCATCATCAAATTCTCTTTTCCTGGATTATTCATATACCTGCTCACAACTCCCTTTGCATGTGCAATATCTGGTTGTGTACACACCATTACATACATTAAGCTTCCAACTACTGATGCGTATGGAACTTTAGACATATAATCTATCCCTTCCTGATTCTTGGGACACATCTCCTTAGTTTGAAATGGCTAGCCAAAGGTGTACTAACTAGTTTTGCATTCTGCATATTAAATATTTCCAACACCTTTTCTATGTACTCACTCTGAGGCAATGTTAATCTGCGATTTTCCTATCTCTAGTTATTCTCTTAATGATTTTTCGATTTTCATAATCATATAATTGATAACCAAAATAATTAACACCATATCAAATAAAGTTACATAGGCTTTCATTTTGCCTCAAGCTTTGTTCTATTTTCTTTATTAATGTGGAAAAAGGCTTCACATCCGAAAGTCATTCGAAATGAGTAGTTTTACCTTTTTACCTACCCATGCCTCCTCTAGAATACCACCATCCAAGGAAATTTGAGGCCCTTTATTTATTAGATAAATAAGAGTATCTACAACATCTTCCCAAAATTATAAGGGTAATATTGAATGCAATCTCATGCACCTTGCACACTCCATGATTGTTTTATTCATCCTTTCTGACACACCATTTTCTTGTGGTGTTCGTGGAATTGTCTTATCTCTACAAATTCCATGCTTTGAAAAAAATTATCAAAATCCTTGTTGTAGTATTCACCTCCATTATCTGATATGGGACAGTTCAACTTATCTCATGTCTCATTCCCAACCAAATATTTCCATTTCTTAAAAGTATTAAAAACATCAGATTTATTTCGAATACAATTAACCCAAGTTTTGCTAGTTACATCATCAATAAAAGTAACATAATAGTGACAACCACCAAGAGATGATACCTAAGTAAGTCCCCATACATTTGTATGCACAAGATCTATTTTTTCACTCTTCTTTTCTTTCCCAACTCTAAGAAATTTGACTCTCTTCTACTTTTGATAAAGATATTTCTCACAGAAATCCAAATCAACATGTTTCAAACCTTGCAACAATTTTCTTGAGTGAAGGATATTCATCCCCTTCTCACTCATATGCATAAGCCTATATTTCCAAAGTGTCGTATCAACTATTTTGGAGGTTAAAGAATTAACAAAATTAGAAATACCATTGGATAAATACAATGTACCAACATTTTCTCCTTTTGCTATTGCTAGGGCTCCTTTACTGACCTTCCAAGTTTTTGTCAATAAATGTAGTTACACAACCTTCACCTGCCAATTACCCTATTGAGATTATATTTTTCTTTAGATATGAAACGTGCCTTACCTCCTTTAATAGCCATTGGTTTCCATTATGTTGCTTCATAAAAACCTTACCCATTCCAATTGTTTTACAAGGTTTATCATCACCCAAACGAACCTGTCCAAAATCTCCTTGAACATAGTCATGAAAATATTTCCTATTAGGTGTGGCATGGAATGAAGCCTATGAATCTACCACCTAGGCATCAATAATAATTTATAACTAAATAATCAAAGCATCTTACAACAAATGACATTTTACATTTTCTTCATGATTTTTCTATTGTTTCCCATCTCCTTCTTTTCCCTTTCGAGATTTATAGTCTTTCTTCAGTTGTCCTTTCTTCCCACATTTCCAGCACAGTATCCTCGATCTAGATTTTGGTTTTCCTTTTCTTGACTTACTGTAATTTCCTGGGCTCCTTCCTCTTTCCATTTTTCTTCCCATAATCCCTACAATTAAAGCATTATGTAATGTCTCACCGGAGCTTTTCCGTCGCGTTTACTCGCTAAGGATGGCACCAACAATAACATCAAACTTTAAAGAACTAGATCCAAAGACAGAGTTACTAATAGCCATGACTAACCCATTCAAACTTTCTGGCAATGAGCACAAAAACAATAGATCCCTAACTTCATCATCAAAATTTAAGCTACAAAAATTAACTAACTGGTAACCGTGTTAAATTCATTTAAATTATTAGCAACAGATCCACCTTCTGACATATTTACATTAAATAAACACTTCATAAGAGATACCTTGTTTAAGGCCAAGGGTTTTTCATATAGTTTGGCCAATTCCATCATTAGTCCTTTTGTTTTCGTTTCCTTTGAAATGTTGAATGCCACTGATGCTAGCAGACACAACCATATTGTTCCTAGTGCCTTTCTGTCGAGAAGATCTTATTCTTTGTTCGTCATACTCGTCAACTTCTTTGATTTTCCACTCAATGGTAGGTAAAGATCTTTCTGATACAAATAATCCTCCATTTGCATCCTTTGTAGATGATATTTTTGGTCATTGAATTTTCAACCCTAAACCTACCATATTCCGCCATTACTCCTACTTGAATCAAGAACCCTTCTTTCATTTGAGTTTATCAACGAAAAAAACTTGGCTCTGATACCAGTTGTTAGAAATTAATTAACAAGGTAATGGAACGCATATAAAATATTGTGAAATCACAAACACAGAAAATCATAAATAAGAGAGACATAAATATATGTGGTTCATTGAATTTGGGCTACGTCCACGGAGAAACATCCAGGCCTTCTTTTATATTATTTAGTAAAATGAAGAGATGCAACCTACCTTAAATTCATTGTAATTTCCTCTTCACTTTCACATAGTCTCCTCTCCCTTTCTCACATAGAATAATTATACACAACCGCAATACAATTCCCTCATATAAACCAAAGGTTTCCTTCTAGGGAAAAAAATCCCTAAATTAACATAACTTCTACTGTAAGATATTTCGCCTAATGAATGGCCCAGATTGACTACGAAATTACAATATTTTACAAGGCAATTTGTCATCTATTTTTTTCTTCGAGGGCGCTGCCCCCAAACCCCATCAGGGGGGGGGGGGCTCATAAAATCCTCGTCGCCCCCCCCGGACCCCCCTTACGACTATCCTACAAGTAGCGTTGTCGCCCCATTAGGAGCTGGGCTCCAATGCGACTAAAATGGGACCTCTGAATTAAGAAGATAATCAAGCTCTACACCCAATAATCTCCCACTTAAAGACTGATTATATCAACTTCATCAATGTTTCACTTGTTGGAAAATGCTCCCACTTGGAGCTGGTTGTTTCTCATCTTCATCATCATTCTTGAAGGCCAATTGAAACTAAGCAAAAGCTCAATTTCTCCCTAGTTATAACATTTGTCAACATATCTGCAGCATTCTGGCTAGTGTGTATCTTTTCTAGCTTCAATTGTCCATTTTTAAACTCACATGGAATGCAAACAACTATATGAAATATAAGCATTAGATTACATTTACTATTCATAAGATGTTCATTTATAATACATTATACATGGTTGTTGGATTCATCTTCCAACATTTCTTGGACTCTAGTGGTTGTTCACATTCCACACCAACCCATAGAGGATTAGGTGTCCAACATTCCCCCCCTTAATCTGAAGGGGTATGTATGATTCCAAGAAGAGTGTTCTAATACAAAATGTGAAAAAATGCATGGCAACACTAGACTAAATGTGCTCTCTTAAATGTTGGTATAAGGGGGTGGTTTAAGGATGACCACCAACACTAGAACGCTTAGTGCAGTTCCCGGAACTCTTCCAAATCTGGCATGAAGCTGAGGTATTTTGCTAGAGGAAGTGCTCCTCATGTTTTGAATAGGGAAACCTTCAACCTTGAAAGGGAGGTCTCACCCCGCATAAAAAGGGAGAACCTTAACCTGAAAAGGGAGGTCTCAACCTGTGATGGTTTAAGGATGACCACCAAATCTGGAATGCTTAATGCAAGTCCTGGAACTCTTCCAAAACTGGAAAGAAGTTGAAGTCTTCTACTAGAGGAAGTGTCCCAAATTATTTGAAGAGGCATCACCAACTAAAGGCATGCCCAGGGGCATATTTTCCTCTAGCTACAACTCTGAATCTGGTATGGCAAGTTGTGGCTTAGGCTCGCTTGATGTGGCTTTGAAGCTTGTAGATGACCATCACTTCCCCCCTATCAGATACAGTGTGAGATGATGGAGAAAACTCAACTACAAGATTGTTCAATATTCAAGAACAAATCCTGTTGTATGAGAGAAATATCTTCTTGGTTGTTGAAACCCATTGCCAAGAAGTGATCCATCTAAGATGAATATTTGTTCTTGCATGAGGCATGTTTCTGAAGCATCTGTTTGAAGAATGAGTGGTTTTATGATAATGCTTACATGGATGAAGATCAAAACAATGATATTTCACATGGCCAACTCGGTCACAATGTTGGCATTTAACAATCTGTTGTTGTTGTTGTGGAAGAGGAGGAGAATCTGGAACAGCTCAAGGTGAACTGTTATGAAGGAATATAGAACTCTAAAACTAGATGGGCTTTGAGTAATCTGGAATATGAAAGGACACATCCTTGTCATATCCAAGACCAGTTCTGTGCTTGTTGTGGACAAGCTCTTCCCAAGGTCTGATGACCGGCTTGGGAAGTGCAGGCTGAATTTCTACATCTGCATGTACAACTGTTGCTTCATTTGGTACTAGATCAACATTATTGATTTGTTGTTGATGGGTGTCATGATGCTTATACTGTTGAAACTCATCTTGTTGAAGCTGAGATTCAATCTGCAAAAAATCAATCTTCTCTTGTGTATGTTGCAAGCAAGTTTGAATGTCAAAAAGAGTTTCCTTGCTAATGTTGCTTATGCTTTCATTAGTTGACATAATTAGAGTTCTTAATAACTTTAATAAATTTCCAATTTGAGTCATTTTTAAACTTCAATAGGTCAAGTCAATTCATCAATAATAATCCAAAATAAATAAAACTTAGTGTGCAACCTTCAATGTTTCAAACTAGCACAAAGAGCAACAAAGAAACAAACATAAACCATATGGAAACTCTCCAATGCACATCTGAGAGTTAAGAAAATCTAAAAGAAAAGATGCTCGAAACCTAGTAAGATGAATATCAAATGGAATCAACCCCTTCTATCTGATGCTATTGAGCCAGATACTATCACAAGTCCTTCACCAACAATGCGAGGAGCAATGTCTTCTGGAGGTTTCTTGTGTCCCTAAACCATAGCCTCAACTTCAGGAAGTTGCTTCTTGAGTTTTTCTAGTTCAGGACATTGTGGAAGTCGCAAATGAAAAACACTAAAAACCTTATGGAAACCTAAACGGATAAATAGTCAACCCTCATATCTCAGTTTGAAGCTGAGATGGCTTCATTAAAAAATAGAGAAGAATTCGAAATTAACCCTCGAAATTATTGTGCTAATGGTATCTTAATGAATTTCTGCAAAACGTCAGTAGGACCATTATTATCTACTGAAGGTCAGGGGGGAACCAAACAATGTTACACTTGACCATATAAACTGTGAACCAGAGCACGGTTTGTAGATCGGAGCCTACTGGGTATGGCTCACTCAGGAATTTATTTGAATGCTAAATCCTTTCAATGCTAGCTGAATCGTTAAATGTTATCTTTGCTTGGTATTGTTGTGGGATTCATGCAGACGACCGGTGACGCTGAATGTAGCACCTGTTTAGGTGGAAATAAAGAGTTTAGGAGCAGAGCAACTACCCAGCTTGGTCGTGGGCTCCAAGAATGAAATGTCATGCTATCATTGTAAGAGTGCTTGATGTGAGGGCGTAGAGGAGAACATGGAGTGCTCAATTCCCAATCCAATGCATTAGGGCCTTGAGACACTACAAACACTACAAATAAATGCAATGGCACAAACGTCAACAAACAATGAGAAAAATCCCACTGGAGGAGTGGATTCCTTCAGCTGAGTAGTTACTGGAATTGTAGTGGTGTAGATATTCGAAGGTGTCAGGTTCCAATCCTGCTAGCAATCTGCCTTCAAAGCTCTGGTGGATATCATCTTCCACTACCTCTACGACCTCAATAAGGCCACTCACTACTTTGCTGGACTTGCGGGCATAACAGAATGCAATGCCTTCAATGTGACATATGCCATGGAGGACATGACCCTAACGATGTCGTGACATAATTTATTGAAGAAATGGCTGAAACTTATCCAAATATGCAATAATTGGATGAATTTCCAGAGGTCAAGGTATTATTGCGAGCCGATGTTTCTAGAGGGGCATACAACAAGGTTATTGATACCTCAAGAGGTGGAGCCCAAACCTGTGTATCCGAACTCATGATAGGGAATGGTTCCCACAACTCCACTATATAAATGTTATTTTCATCGCTCAAGATGGCAAATGAATTCGAACGAAGCTGCAGAAACAACCCTTGGTGCTCTTCTTCAGCTCATAGAATATCTCAACTCTTTTCACTCGAGCATGAAATCTCATCTCAAGTCAATCCATGTAGAACACTCCATTCACTTCTTTAACAGAGAGCGTATGGGAGCGTATTATGGCAGAGTTGTATGGTTCAAGTGGTGGTATTAAAGGCCGATTGTGTAATACCAACGAACAGGCAGGAGCGGAGTTGTATTACTAAGGAGCGAGGTATTAAAAGAATTATATATATGGTGGTATGACTGTCGAGCTATTTGGAGCACAATGTAAACCGGGAGTGTAACACAGAAGTATGGGCCGAGAACAAAGGCTAGTAGTAGGAGGGAGGTCAAGGGGAGAGGAAACGTTAATAAAAATTGTGTATCAATGGTAATGGACAACATTCAACATGGGAAACATTATACCATTCAACAGCATAGAGGTAATACCATTCAACAACGTATGGGAGGAGGCAAGGGCTGATATGGCAGTATTCGATGAAAAAAAAGATTTCGATACAGTATTTAGAGGGTTCAACACAATAAAACGACACATAATGGTGGTGTGACTGTGAATCTTTGAGCACAGATAGAGGACCAGTGTGTAGACAACACATAGTGGCTCGGTAAAATAATTAACACAGTTAGTTGGTAGCACAATTAACATAGTCAGTCACGATAATGAAGTAACGCAACCTCCAGCGAATTCTAGTATAATAGAGGCTCAATGCACAATTTTCAAGATTCCAACCAACACTCAATGCATACACATTCACAAAGATTAATGAAACAGTCTGCTAGAGTGCCCAAGTGTAGCAGAGCAACATTAGCATATTTATATAAATAGAGAAATGGCAAACAAATTCTAGAAATGATGCAGAGTTAACAGAATCTGAAAATGCCTAGGCATGGCCTACGCTCTGATACCATGTTAAACTCACATGGAATGCAAACAACTATATGAAATATAAGCATTAGATTACCTTTACGATTCACAAGATGTTCATTTATAATACAATGTACATGACTGTTGGATTCATCTTCCAATGTCTCTTGGACTCCGGTGGCTGTTCACATTCCACACCAACCCATAGAGGATTAGGTGTCCAACATCCATCATCCAAAACTGACCATACGAAATGATACCTAAGTTGTATATGTTTATTCTTTGAAAGAAAGGTTGAATTCTATGCAAGATGAATGACCCTCTGACTGTCACTATATAACTTTCTCATCTCCTACTTCTTTCCCAACTCATCCATAAACCTTTGTAACCAAATCATTTCTTTACTAACCTCTATAGCAGCCTCATACTTTGCTTCCATTGTTGAAAGTGCAACAATGTTTTTCAAATTTTAAACCCAACTAATAGTTGTTCCACCTATAGTAAACACATACCCTATTGTGCTCCTCCTATTATCTCTATCACCTGTCATATATGAATCAACATATCCCTGTATAATAGTGTTTGAGCCTCCAAAACATAATGCTTGATTTGTGATACCTCTCAAATACCTAAAAATCCACTTTACTGCCATCCAATGCTCTTTTCTTATATTTTTCATGCACCTACTCACAACTCCCATTGTTAGCATTATAGCTTGTGTAGTTGGAGCTTGTGTATGTTGGCATTAATGTCAACCCTGTAGCATGTCCTGCAAGTGTTCTGTCATGCATATATTTGATCGAGTTCAGTTAGTTGAGTTGTATATGTTGGCTTGTGTTGACTTGATTAGAAGCATAGTTACTGCTATTATAAATGGATTTGTTGCTACAGGTATTGGAGATGATTCTACAAGAGTTGGTGGCATTGGAGATGCTACTACATGTGATGGAGATGTGTTTCATTTTGATAAGATTGGAAGGGTCATTATGTCTTGTTGCAGCAGTGTGTGATCTGATGGTGATGTTGCAAAGGTGTTACAAAGTGTGTTCAGATGTGTTGCAACTTGTGTAGGTGACAAGGAGAGTGGAGGACTTGTTGGCACTCTTTCCAACCTTGTTTATTGGCCTTTTTGGTCAATTTGGAACTGACACTTGGGATACATGTTTGATCCACTTGTAGATGTTTCAGAGGCTATGACAAAGGCTTGAAAGCATGTTTAGATGTTGAAGAATGTGATCCATTAGCTGGCAGATTTTTGGACTGAAGTTCCATGGTTTTTGCTTATGCTCTACCCTAGTCTCTCCCATGGAGGCTTATCCATGTGACTAAAAGGTCCAAATCGCTACGAGATAGGCCTATGCAAGTGGCTAAAGGATCCAATCGAGTTTATCTAGTGTTGTCCATGTGATTGAGCATTTTCATGAGAAATCCTCCTCATTCCTCGCACAAATCGGATGAAAATTGACATGGAAATTCCTAGAGACTTTTAGATGAATTGGAAAAGGTCGGAAATGGTTTATTAAGTCCTCCAAAGAGTGTGAATGCATTTAGTGCGCAAGTAATGATGTTAGTGGCTTTATTTTTTCAAGTTTGTGCACTCTTGATCCTAGCCCCAAGATGAATTTCACCCAACACATTTTATATACATCATTTTAAAGCTGAGTGTTGGTTGGTGCATGTAGTAGAGTGAATGAGAGCATTAGAGAAGTAGTAGAATGATTCAAATCAAGTTGTGAGGATAGATGCTTCACTGCATGAGGGAAATGGAAGCGTTGTATGTAGATTTCTAAAGCAGTTCATCAGTATTTAGTTTAGAGTTTTGTTTGGAGGATTGGAGTCGATATTATGTTGTTGGATAGTCATAGTTTTGATGGATATATATGAGCCATTATTTTGTTTGTGTTGAGAGAAAATTGTTGGTGGTGTTTTTTATTATGATTTGCAGAGAGTCTTGTTGCTAAGAGCATGATTGCAAAGCTGAGTTATTGTTGAGCACAGTGTCTTAGATCCAGTTTGACAATTTATGAAATGAGGTCCACATAGTGTTGATGAGTAGTGACTTCATGCGATAGGAGCACTGGTTTCGAACCTTTAGTGAAAGGAATAGTTTCTCCATCCAATCAGAGTTGGATGGTCCAATCAAAGTTGGGCAAGGGTCATTGATCATGGTGTCCTTCAGCTCATGGTAGTCCGTAGATCCATGTGAGAAAAAATATTCTAAGCTAATAATTTAGTAGAATCAAGTCTCTTGGTTGATTGGTGTTGGCCTATTGTGTATGAGGTCGAGTCTTCGGGCTGATTGGAGTGAGCTAACTATGTAAAAGACAAATTTCTTGACATAATAGAAATTCAAAGCAAAGATGTAGCAACAAGGGTGGTTTTTCTCCCAAAAAAGGTTTCCACCAAAAATCTTGTGCCTTATGTGCGATGATGTGATTGTGTGCATTTTTTATTGTTTAATTTGTTGATTATGGTTTTAATTTATTCTTATGTGGTGCACATGTTTAATGAGTTACTACATATATGTATGTGTTTTAGTAAGTGAAGTTAATAAAAGGAAAAATCCCATACAAGTCACACTATTGATTCGCCCCCCCCTAATAATGCTCAAAGGTTTCCAACAATCGGTATCAGAGCAGGGATGGGTTGTAACTTGATCACTGGAGAGTAGATCTGGGGTTTGTTGGCAAAAAATTGCATTTTTTTTAGAATGAATTCTTAAGGAATACCAGTTCTCACTACTACAAATTTCAAGGTATGGAAAGAAAGTGTGAAGAATAAGTTATTTTCTTGTGGATCTAACTTATGGAGTTTGGTTTGTGAAGGATATGGTGATGATTTTCCTTCATCTGAAGAAAATAAGTTGAATTCTCAAGCAAGGAGAATTATTCTCGAAAATCTCCATAATGCAGATTTGGAGAAAGTTGGAGATTTCAAATATGTCAAGGAGATTTGGGATAGATTTCATATGTTATTTGGAGCAAGTTGCAGCGGTAGTGATGAAGAGATTGAGAAGAGCAGCAAAAAGAAGAAGAAGAAGAGATCTATGAAGAAGGAAGCTCTAATTAAACCAGTTGTGGAACAAGATATATGAAGGTATAAGTCGCATTGATTTACTTTCGAGTTATATTTTTAATAGTAGTGGTGATAATAATTCAGATCTGGTTAGTGAAGAAAATCATGATCATTCAGATCTGCGTAATGAAGAAAATGGTGATCATAATTATATGCTCCTTGAGGTTGAATATGAATCTTCCATGGTTGTTATTGAAGAATTTTCTAGTGATATTGGTACAATAACAGATCTATGCAAGGAGCATGAGAAGAAATCACAGTTTTGTGATGAAAAGGACAAAAGTCTCAAGGTTTAAATCACTACCTTGAGGATAGATCTAGCAAAATAAAAAATAATAGAAGAGGTCAATTATAGCAAGAAAAAGGATAGGAAGGATTATGTTGAAGCACTTGAAGGTGTGGTTGAGAAATTGAGAAAGGAGCTTGAAGAAAAGAACCAGCAGTTGGAGAAAGTGAAGAGCACCGTAGCAGTAAACACATTTGGTAGCAATATTCAAAAGGGTGGGACAAGTTTACATGTAGGAAAGAATAACAAAACAGAACCAAAGGCCTACATCAAAGAATGTGACCAGTAATAGTGGCAAGAAAGGAGAGAGAAAATAGATCCACCAGCAACAACAAAGAAGATAATTGAGGAGACCATTCACTCCTAGGATTGATGGTGGCGTATTTCAGAGGAGAAATCAAAACTCTTTGCCCCCCTGATGGACAAGATCAACTGTTTCAACTGTCACAATTTTGGTTATGTGGCAGTTGATTGTAGGAGGAGAATACATATGTGCATGCAACAATATGATCAACCAAGAAGAGGACCTACATTCAGGTATACAATTTCTTTCAATGGTCATTATTTTTCTTGTAACATGCTGTTTGGGCATAAATCCATTGATTGCAGATCTATCGTTAGGATATGGAGGTCTAGTATGAGCAACAAGAGATCAAATCCTTTGGCTACATATTTTGGTCATATAGAGTGTTATTGTGTCATAATTTTTGGAACATGGCCAAGGAATGTAAGGTGCCTAGATCGTTAAGGCCATTTGTTCAAAAGCGGCAGTCAAAGGTGAATGTACAATCGAGGAACTAGCCAAAGAGCATGTGGAAGAAGGAACAATAGCTAGGAAGATGTGGCATTTCATTTTGTTCACGTGATGAGGATGACATGTGGTATATTGATAACAGATGCTCACACAATATGTCAGGAGAAAGGTGAAAAAATTATTTTCTCAATAGAACCAATATTGGTTGCATTGAGTTTAAACAAAATGAAACAACAAGAGTGTTGGGAAGTGGTAAATCCAATCTTGGTGAGAAGAAGACAAATGTAGATGATGTTTGACTCATTGAAGGTCTAAGGCATAATATTTTGAGTGTGAACCAAATAGTTGATGGAGGAAAGGAAGTGATTTTCAACTCCAAAGGTTGAATCATCCAAAAAGAAGGATAAAATAGAGTGATTTCCAAGGGAGTCAAGGCAATGGATAATATGTATGTGTTGAAGGGAAGAGTGAAGAGTAAGAAGAGACCAAGGGAGTACTCTTCCTCATCAGATTTAGAATAGGAGAGATCGGCCCCTACTGCAGTCCATTCTCGCATGTTAGATCTATTTGATTGCAACATTATGTATGAGACTATCATGGTCTCAGGGGGAGTGTTGGCAGCTTGATGAGTGCCAACAGTAATTAGTTTTTGATACAATTCAGCCATGCATATTTAGGTCCATGGGATCAACATGATCATGAGCATTCATTGATCATGTTTCAACTATCCTAGCTTGGAGACAGTGTGGCAATGACATGCATATGTGAATTGACATGGACCAGCCATGTATAGGTTATTGTATGTAGTTTAATACAACCATGTACTTATAATTGATTCATCATTTTATGTTGGTAGAGGGTCCATTCATTAGAGGTTTGAGTCATTTTGTTGATAGGCATGTTATGGAGGAGTTTCATGGAGTTATTTTCTAGCCACATGTATGGGCTAATGTTGATGCACCAATCATGATATGTTATGTATTTGAGTCATTGATCCATAAGAGTTAATCATAGAAGCCATGTATTTATTGATATATCACGTAAAATGCTCATGGAGCTATGTACTTGTATTGTTTTATTATTTGGTCCTCTAGTGTTTTGGTGCTAAAGTTTATCATTCATATAAAAATGAGTCATAAGGTCATGTTATAGTCATGTATGAGGTCTTTTGTATCACTGATACGACCATGTATGTATAATATATATGACATCAGTCATGGTCATGTCGAGTCTTGGTCCACCTTGTGCTTTTTTCTTTTGGTGAGGAAACAGTGTTGTAGCAAAAGCAAATCATTTCAAGATGGATTGATGTTGGAGATGGCATGTGCTCAGGGGGGCATCTATTTTCTCTTTTTTATTTCAACCATTCATTGTTTGCATCATGGTCCACTTGGAGGTGTCCATGATGTGCCTCATGCTATGCTATGACAATTGGATTTCTTGGCCTCATATTATGTCTAGATATGTTTGGTGGTTTCGCTATGTAGTTACTCTAGAGATGATGGTTGATGCCTTGATGTGCATACTATGTGCATATTTTTGTATGATGTTGCATATGATGCTTGTATGATTGCCTCGTGTGGGCATATTGTTGACACTGGTAGAGGTTGATTTGATTGTATGTTACTTGTTGCTATGTATGTCAAAGCATGGATGTTTGGTGACATGTTTCTCTAAATGTTGCTTGATTCATATGTTGTTTATTTTTTATATGGAGGCAAGTATGGTTGTCAATATACTTTGTTTTTTTAGCCATGAGGAGGTCACATGGTTCAGTACTCGTACCTATTTTCTTGTTGCCTCAACATACGGAGTTGACCCCTTGCCATTGATGTCAAAGGGGTAGTGATAGAAGAGCAATTTGATTTGGAGGTTGTGTGAGGTTTCTATCAATGCCAAAGGGCGAGATTATTGCAATTATGGATTGTGTAGTTGCAGCTTGTGTATATTGGCATTGATGCCAACCTTGTAGCATGTCCTATAGGTGTTCTCTCATGCATATGTTTGATCGATTATTGTTAGTTTAGTTGGATATATTGGCTTGTGTTGACATGATTAGAAGCATTGTTATTGATACTATAGATTGAGTTGTTGCTACAAGTATTAGAGATGCTTCTATAAGAGTTGGAGGCATTAGAGATGATGATACATGTGATGGAGATGTGTTTCATGTTGATGAGATTGGTAGGATGCTTATGACTTGTTGTAGCAACGCGTGATTTCATGGTTATGTAGTAGAGGTGCTACAGAGTGTGTTCAAATCTGTTGCATCTTATGCAAGTGCCAAGGAGAGTTGAGGACTTTTTGGAACTCTTGCCAACCTTGTTTGTTGGCCCTTTTGGTCAATTTGGTAGTGACACTTGGGAGACATGTTTGATCCAGTTTCAGATGTGTCAGAGGCTGTGACATAGGTATGGAAGCATGTTTATATGCTAAAGAAGTTAATCCATTAGTTAGCATAGGTTCTGGACTAAATTTCCATGGTTTTTACTTACGCTCTGCCCTAGTTGCCCCCATGGAGGCTTATCCATGTGACTAAAAGGTCCCAATCATTGGGAGACATGCTTATGCAAGTGACTAAAGGCTCTGGATGAGTTTATTTATTGTTGTGCATGTGACTGAGCATTTTCATGAGAAATCCTCTACATTCCTCATGCAAATCAGATGAAAATTGACATGGAAATTCCTAGAGACTTCTAAATGCATTGGAAAAGGTTGAAAATGGTTGATTAAGTCCTCCAAAGGGTGTGAATGCATTTAGTGCACAATTAGTGACATCAATTGGCTTGATATTTTCAAGTTTTTGCACTCTTGATCCTAGCCCCAATATGATTTTTTCCTAGCACATCTGAGATCTGTATACAGGTTGTATGCACCGGAAGCACATATATACGCAAATATGCTTCATAACAATTGCATATATATTTTGAAGTAAATCTGACCAGGGTTTGTAATCACTGTATTGATGACAATGCATTTATTATCTTGATTCATTATTGGTTACTAAGTGTATTGATTTATGGCTTGGTATAGTTGAGTCTTCAAGCTGATTGGAGTCAGCGAACTATGTAAAATACAAATTGCTTGACATAATAGAAATTCAAAGCAGAGCAACAACAACAAGGGTGGTTTTTCTCCCGGAAAGGTTTCCACCAGAAATCTTGTGTCTTATGTGTGATGATGTGATTATGTGCATTGTTTATTGTTTATGTTGTTGCTTATGGTTCTCAGTTTTTCTTGTTCAGGGGGTAGGTGCTCCCTTCCAGTAGGAGCTAGTAAACAAGATCAGGGGGTCATAGCTCCCTTCCAGTGGGTGTTGGAGAACGAGTGGAGGTTGTGGCCTCTTGTAGGTGGGTGCCTACGTGCTGATAAGAGTCTTCACCAGCACAATATGTAATGAATATTTTCTTTATAATAAAAGAAGAAGACAGATATGACAAGAACAATGGTTTTCTCCCACATTAGGTTTCCACCTAAAATCCTGGTGTCGTCATGTGTTGGTTTGTTTCTTATGTGTTGATGATTTATCTTCTCTTTAATTCTCATGGTTATTACATAATGAATAACTAAAGAAACAATGATGCATTGGTTAAGTTAAATCACTGATGGAAATCATGAAAATTAGTAATTTGGATATACATGGTTTTAATTCACCGAAGTCATGTACACATGTGGGTTGCATGAATAATTGTAGCATACAAATTTCTAAATATGAAATTGAAAGTTAAAGTGAATTAAAAATATTGCTTCACCCCTCCCCTCTTAGTATTTTTCCAAACAATAATGGGATAGGAGAAGCATACATCACAAAACGACTTGATTGTTATCTTCTATTCAAATATTTTATTGATCAAAATGATCATATTAGGCATTAGACTTCTACTGGAGGTGGATTATACCACTGCACAATTTTCTTAAACTTGGAACCATCTAGCCAAAAACCTATCAGGCCCTTCAAGCTTAGTCTGCAATGGCTTGACCACCCATCACTCGTGGAAAAAATAAAAGCCTCTTGGAGTCAATTCGACGCCTCTCAAAGGGACTATTTGCCTATTAAATTTATAAGAAACTTAAAAAATGACAAAGGAATCATTTCCCATTGGGCCCATGAAAAAAGCCACAGGAGGTGAAGCTTCTCATTGAAACAAAGAGTAAAATATAAGAACTCTTGGACTCATCGAATCCATTCTCTTTCCCAAAGGAGAAAAAATCCTCTCTAAAAACCCTAAAGCAGAGAAAACAATCTCTTCTCTTGGAAAAGGAAAGAGAATGGAGACCTAAGAGTAGAGCCCTTTGGCTCCAAGCAACAGATGAAAATAAAAAAGACTTCATAGGATAACAAACCACAAGAGAGCTATAAATACTATATGGGGTATAAAGTCCTTAGATGGGCATACTGTCTCCTCTTTCAATGAAATTTTTGGTGAAGGGTGTTCTTACTTTAACACCATTTCCTAGAAGGATAATTGAACAAATATAGATAAAATTAAAAAAATTGTGACTTACTTTCCACGTTACATTGATGAAGATGGGAAGAAGGACTTCATGGTGAGAGTAACAAAAAAGAGCTTGATGTGTTAAAAAAATTCCAAAAGGACAAAAACCAGAGCGTGGATGACTTACCCATTGAATTCTACATTAGGTGTTTTGACTTCATAAGGGTTTACTTACTAAGGGAGGTGGAATACTCAAGATTAAACGGGAAAATTGTTGCTCTTTTCAACTCATCTTTTGTATCCCTCATTTCCAAAAATGATAAGTCATCATCCTTTGAGCACTTTCGACCCATTTCCCCTACAACATTATCTACAAAATCATTTCTAAAATCATCTCCCTCCAATTAAATCCCATCCACTCTACCCACATTTATTTGGAGCAATTCACTTTTTAGGAGAATCATCAAATTCATGATGCCATTGGGTTGGCTCAATAAGAACTACACTCCATTCACTCTAAAAAACAAAAAGGTTTTATTTACAAGTTAGACCTTTGTAAATTTAGGCTTCTGTGATCCATATTACATAAAGAAGAGTCTTTTCAGTAGAAATCACATAGGAGAAAATTTTGTCGACGCGTTTTGAACCAACTAGTGTGGTTCATCATTAGGACCAGGTGAAGATGGAGATCATGGCACGGGCTTAAATAGAGGGCAATGTAGAGACCAAAAGATCATATAACGGCTAGTTTATGAAAATTAATATTTTAATAGTGATTATTAAGATCAAATAATATTCCTATAACGGCTAGTTTAAGAATAATAGTATTATAATTATATAATAATAAATAAGATAATAATATTAATAATAATAATAATTAAGGAAGATTGAAAATAAGAAACAAAGAATCCAAGTCAGCCAAATACAGGAAACAGAGTCAAAAAGAAAAATCAAAAAAAAGAAATAGGAGTCAAGACCTAATTAATGAGTCAAGATCCTATAACAAAAATAATAACTAAAGGAGACTAAAATTAAAACAAAGCAATCAAAAGGAAGGGTAAAATTATTAATATTATTATTATTATCGATAAGGGAAACAATTAGGGTGATTTCTCTTTACTTGATAATTGCTTATGAAGTTATGTTGCCTTCTTATTACTTTTATTATGTTTTTTTCATTAAACAATTACCAAAACCATAAACTATGAATATAACAAATAAACAATGGACACAAGATGTAGGATCCAAGCGAGGGAAAAACCCCTCCAAGGGGAAAACCCAGAAAATTCTTCTCTTCTTTTAGAATTAGATTAATTGAGAAATCCAATACCCAAACAACAAGACCAAGACCTCCAACAAGACCCAAGTCATCCCTCCTCCCAAGCTCTTCCAACAAGTCAAAGTCAACTCTAGTCAAAACCTTTGAAATCATCTCTAGATTCAGAATTTCAAACCTACAATGACTCTGTAACTTCGACCCCTGTAAGAAATTCAAATTTTTGCACGTGTGGGAGACCTAGGGCAGAAACTTTGTTTTTCTTCTTCTTTCTCTCTCTTGCTTTCTTGTTCCTTCTTCTCTTGAATTTCACTCTTCTTTTCTTAGAGATTGAACTTGCTTGAGTGGTGCCTCAAATGAGCTCAAGCTCTCTCTATATAGACACATCCATGAGGTCAAATTACCCCTTATAAGGTCGACTTAATGAGGCAAGGATAACTTGGTCTTGTGGCTACAAAAATGACATTTTTTACTCAAATAAAATGTTTTTTCCAATTTCTTTTCAAAGTCCAAATGGGACTTGACTCCAATATAATATTTTGACTTGGGCAAAATATTCTTTTGACTCAATAAACCATAGAAGCATGAGGAACATCTTGACCTAGATGACTAGATAATTTGAGCATGAAACCCATGCTTGAAAAATAATATTTCTTTTTCTTCTTTTGATCTTTACATAAAATATACAATAATATAAGTACATAGAAATTATGAAGACTGAACCTAGTTATATTTTCTAACAATCCCTCTTAACTAGGGAGGTATTCATAATATCATAACAGGTACAAGGTTACTCTCAAATTGAAATTTTCTGATAAGAAGAGTTGAATTGGTAAGCCATCTTTTTAAGCATCAACATCATGACCAACATTTTCACATAGCAACATAGTAAGGCCTTTTGACTAACAAGCTCTAACTTTCCACACTATTAGAGCACAATGATGGGAGGCACACATATGGAGACATCAACCTCTCAAGGCACATACCCCATTCAGATGTTCACAAGGTATGTCCTTTTAGGACTTATTCTTCTATTAGATTCCCAATCCTCAAAGAATACCAGACCTCTTCAACCACTCTTATCTTGGATATCTTGTTAGGTCCTAAAGAGTTTTGGTCCACAAGACTACTTCCTATCTTGGTTTCTCAATCCTCAAGGAGTACCAGTTCCATATACATATCCAATCCTCCATTATCGTTCCTGGTGTGATACACTAGACATATGATGGTTAGTCCTTGAATAGTGCATGGAACCTATGGAGAATATGATGTCCACGATCACTCCTTCTCAACAAAGGAGGAGGTCCTTACTCCATTTCATATATAAAGGAAATTTATTGCTCCCTCTCAATCAGGGAGACTTCATCATAGTGTTTAGTTAATGTCAAGCATATGCTTCATCCTTTATTTATTTAATCAACCACTTGTTCTTCCATGGAGATCATAGTAGTAGCTGCAAGGGATCCTTTATGTCATCATTATATCATATCTGAGGTTCTACCTTCCTAGATGTTGTGAAGCCAAATTCCTTCTTCTATCTTCCTTCATGATAAGGTTCTTTCCATCATTCTTTTACATCAATTTCCATCAATCATTTTCATCATCAATAGTATCTCTCCAAACCAATCAATATAGAGTTAATCATAACTTCCTCTATTAATCTAAAACTAAATATCATCGGATTCAACATGACCAACATGTTATGCACATTTAATCTTGCCTCCATGTTGTGCACATTTGTGCCATCAATATTTCTAAGCAAAAATCAATGTTGTTCACTCAATCCATGTGATTCGAACTGAGCTTAAACCAAACAATTGTAGATATTTAATCTTCAATTTCTATCTTTTCAATTTGCATTTCTACAATATATCCTTTTAGGTAGGCAAGTCATATCTCAAACGAATCATCAATACCAAATTATCATGATTAGATTTACCCATTCATGATAGCATTTAAGATGTCATGTTATGCTACTAGCTCCCTCTGAGATCATCATCCCTTTCTGTGGTCCTTCTTCATACTATAATGATTCTTCATGCTTTCTACCTTTTAGGTATCAATCAATGTGGAGTGAAATAATAAAAAAGCTTCAATATCATATCTATCATAGTTTATGCAACTTCCTTTGTAGTTTTCCATATTTCATTCTTCAATAGACAAAATTAGATGTTGATCAATATCATCATGTGTACTGCCCATCCATTTTATTTCTATATTTCAAATAATCATACGGAAGAGTTCCAAAACATATCATCTTTCTCATCTATCTTGCTTCTATGTACATGGAATAATTATTTTATATCCATCGTGCTTCTTTGTGTCGAGGAATTGAACAAAAGGTTTTGTCCAAACATATCATGCTTGTGTTCCCAAGCATATTTCTGTAACAAGCTCTTTGTGCAATATTACTTCAAGACATGAATTTTACTTCTCAATGAGAAATTCTTAAAGATATACATACCTCTTCCTTTATTCTTTCAATATAGTATTTTTTTTTCCACTGGAAAAATCCATAACTTTCATTATGATTGAAAATTACATATTGATAATGCTATGCGCATATGCTTGAGGTCACTGTATACAGTGTACCTGTTAGCTACAAAATAGTTTCTGTTCAGATCAGATGTTCCACGTAGGGTCATCTTTCAATATGCTATACTATATTTGTTTACAAAAAAGCCTTTCGGCTTGCCTATCTATTCAATACATATTTAAATATTTCACAAATGCTGTTATCGATATGTACAAAAAGTTATCAGATGGTTTATTGCTCCGGTGCATGCTGATATCTCGGATCTATGTATGGGCGATGGTAGTATTTGTACTCCTGTTGTCCTTGTACCTCTGTGATCTCCCATACTCCTCTGTCCATCATCGTGGCCTCCTTGGATAATTTGTCAACACTCTCGTTATGTTCCCTGTAGATGTGTGAACATGTGATGTTGTTAAATGCTGCTTTGAATTCAAGAATCTCATTCAATATAATGCTGAGTGTGTGAATGTGACAAATTGATATGTTTTTAAACCAATTTATGATGGTTTTTGAATCCCCGAAGATGTTAATGCAAGAGATATGATGACTCAAAGCAAAATGTAGTAAATGACGGAGGGTAATAAGCTCTGCAAAATTGTTTGTTCCCGATCCTAGGCCTGCTTTAATACTGTAATAATGCTGTTCAGATTTGTAAATGATGAAACCACCCCCACATCTCTGTTGGTTTGCGGCTCCATCAAATTATGCCCACGAGGTGTCATGATCAATTCGGGGAGGTGGGTGGGGGTGGCGAACATGCGGTGGTGGGGGTTCTGGCAGTTCACCATATGCAGCAATAATGCCTACCTCCACCAATTGCCAGATAACAGGGCGGTCATGAAATATGATTCGGTTTCTTGCTTTCCAGATGTGCCAATTTACGATAATAAGGAGGTTTAACATCTTTGATCCCTTGTGCCGCAATGCCCAGTCTGTCCAAGCCTCAGTGAGATTTGGATCCGCCCAGTTTCCAGTGTAGGGAATGGTGTTTTTGATGGATGACCACAGTTCTTGTGTCGACCTGCATTGTAAGAACAGATGTTTTGTTGATTCGGATGCTTCTTTGCACATCACGCACCAGGTAGGTCCATGATAAGCTCTGCGCAATAGATTTTCTCCAGTAGGCACCTTGTTCCCAAGAACACACCAAAAGAAGAGCTTGGATCTCGGGGATGCGGTGAGCTTCCAGATGCTGTGCCACCAATTTAATATTACCTCTGGCTTTTTGTGACTAATAAGGAGAGTGTATCCAACCTTTGGGGTATAATAACTGCTATCGGACTGGCTCCAAATTAGTTCATCCTACCCCTCAATGATTCTGATGTGTGATTCCATCAGGGCTTCCCTGAAGGTCTGCCATGGCTGATGCCATCTAGGAGGGAGGTTTAGTTGATGTGCTGTCCTCCAGGCCTGATGGAATATATCAGAGGATTCCCTATCCGCTATCTGGGCAATCACTTTGATGTTGCGGGAAAGTAAATATTCGACCAGTTCTTGAGGCAGAATGTGTCTACCCCCGCTTCCAGCCCATGGGTCAATGCCAATCCTAGCCAGAGTCTCGTCCCTAATCTTCCAGGCCAAGTTATCTCTGATCATAGGCATTGAGTGTAGTAGGGCTTTCCAAATTGAAGATGCCCCAGTTCTGTTCCAATTTGGGAGCCTGATCTAGTCGAGTGTGCCAAGGGGCCAAATGTATTTGTGGTAAGAGAGGCGGGTCCATAGGTTCTGGCTAGTTATCAATGCCCAGCTCATCTTAGCTGCCAATGCTTGAGCAAATAGTGGAAGGTATTTTAGGCCCCATCCTCCCCACTTCTTTGGGAGTGCGATCTTCTGCCAGCCTATCCACGCAAATATACGTTTGTCTTGACTCCCAGCCCAGAGATATCTGTTGCAGATTTGTTGGAGACGTGCCAGAATGTGTCTAGGAATCCATGCTAGAGCCATCCAGAAAACCGGGGTTGCCTCCAGTACGGATTTGATGAGGATTAATCTGCCTGCTCTGGATAGGTATCGATGGCTCCAACAGGAGAGTCGCTTTTCTAATTTGGATACCAGCCAAGTCCAATCTGCAATCTTCTGGAAAGTGGGTTTTAACCAAAAGCCTAGATATTTAAGACCCCTGTCCAATGGATGAATGCTATAAGGGAAGGCCTGCAGGGCAGATTGTGCTTCATTGACAGTGGTGCGGGTCAGTGATATGGTAGATTTCGCTCTGTTTACTTGCATCCCTGTGGCCTGAGAGAAGAGATGAAGAATGCGGGAAAAAGTCATTGAGTCTCTAATGCTACCATCCAAAAGAATGAGTACATCATCCACGAACAACAGTTGTGTGAGGTAGCATTCTTCCGTGATCTTGAGACCTTTGAGAGACCCTTCCCTTGTGGTAGAGATGATTAGGCAGCTCAGACCTTCCATGACCAAAAGAAATAGTAGAGGTGATAGGGGACAGCCCTGCCAGAGCCCCCTTTCAGAGTAAAAGTAATGGGAGGCTGACCCATTGATCAGGATGCTAAATGTAGGAGTGGTGATACAGGCCATAATCCAATTTATGAAAGGGTGAGGGAAACCCAGATGTATGAGGAGCATCTTAATGTAAAGCCAGCTGACTCGGTCGAATGCTTTAGAAAGATCAATTTTCAAGAGCGTGCTCTTGAGATGTTTGGACCAGATGGAGTGCAGGGCTTCCTGGGCGGACCCAATAGCTTCATGAATCTGCCTGTCCTCAAGGAAAGAAAATCGTTAGGGAGCAATGTGGGTAGATAGGATAGGTTTGAGCTGATTAGCAATAATCTTAGATATGATCTTCTAGAGAACGTTACAGAGAGAGATGGGGCAGAAGTCATCAAAAGAGGATGGGGAGTCAGACTTGGGGATGAGGGCAATGAAAGTAGAGTTAATAGTGTGATATAAACACCCAGATGTCCTGCATTCCTCAATCACACTAATCAGGTCCTGACCCATCTGGTCAAAGAAAGCAAGGTAAAATTCAATAGACCAACCGTCAGGTCCAGGGCTCTTGTCCCTCTTGAACCATTTGAGAGTGCTTTCCAGCTCTTCCATTGTTACCGGGGTTGTGAGGCCAACCGAGTCTTCCTCATTTACAAATCTTGGAAAATGTGAGGCCACTTCTATGATGTCTGCCAAGTTTGTACCTGGAGGGTTTCTGAATAGGCTTCGAAAGTGTGAAGTACCCAGCCGGGAGAGTTTATTGAATGTATTTGCAAGGCCTCCATCTGGTAGGGGAAGATTCCAAATAGTGTTGGCCACTTTCCTTCCTTTTGCATAGTTGTGGAAGAATCTTGAGTTTTCATCCCCTGCTTTCAACCAAATAGCTCTGCTACGTAGTCTGAGAGATTCCTCTTTATGTCTAAGTAATGTGGACCTCTGATTTTCTAGTTCTATCAGGCGAGTCTTGTCCACTGCTAAGCTGAATCCAAGGTTTCTCTCATCTAGCAGGGAGCTCAATTCCTCTTCAACAGTTGTGAGCTGGGTTGATTCCTTTCTGTTCTTCTCCTTGGCCCAATTTATGACGATATGCTTTAGCTCAGTGAGGTTCTTGCAGAAACCCTTGGCCAAAGATACCTCTCTGTTGATGGGGTGAGTCATCCAGTACTCAGAGACCAATTTAATGAAGTATTGGTCTTGGAGCCAAATATGATTAAATTTGAAAGGTGCCTTCGGTTTGAGATGAGGCCCTAGGATCTCCAGATATATGGGGGAGTGGTCTGATAAGCCCCCCAGTCCAACCCATTGTTTGAAGAGGTGAAGTTTCTGAATCAGGGGACCCTTAAGGAGGAATCTGTCAAGTCTGCGGGCCAATGCAGCATCACCCACCCTCCTGTTCCTCCATGTAGGCATGGGCTTCTGCATGGGGATATCCACGAAGTCAGCCTGTTCTAGTGCATTCCTCATAAAATCAGTGATGGAGTCCACTTGTGCCATGGTGCCCCAAGATTCATGGTAGCACAGCGAAAAATTTAGGTCACCTCCCAGAATGGTGTGGTCCGCAGCCAGTAGGGTTAGATTTAGCAGACGCCTCCAGAATGGCTCTCTGAGTTGGCAAGGCCAATATACATTCACAATCTGAAATGCTAATCCAAGATCTGCAGCATAAATGTTCACCCCCATGAATCCTTGGCCACCCCAGGATGAATCGATTCTGATTGACCTAGGGTTGTATCCGAGAGCCAGACCCCCCGATCGACCCGAGGCATCCGAGGCCAAGAACCTTCAACTCGGAGCCAATGAATTTAAGCATTGTGAGATGTTCTCTGCCGATCCCAGAGTCTCTTGTAGGAGGATGATGTCGGGTTGCTCAGACTCAAAGAGTCTCCGGATGGCTATTTTTTTGGGGGCACTAGCCATACCCCTGTAGTTGAATGATAAGCACTTCATGGAGGGCCGCTACGGGGGGTTGTGGCTGCTCTAAGGACCCCGTCAATGGTGGACTGCCGGCCAGATGCGACTTCCACACCGGCCCTCCAAATGGCTTTTGTGAGATCAGATTTTCTACCTCTAGAGGTCAGAGGTCCCATACTCAGAGGAACGATGCCCAGGCCCCCCTTGGTGCCCGATAGCTGAGGACGAGGTCGAAGGGAGTATGGGTGAGATGATGACCGCGAGGAGGATGACATAGATGATGAGGATGGGAATGGAGGTATGGACGGAGGAGCGGTAGAGGCACAAAGGGGGGGAGATGATAGCGGGCAATGTGCCATAGTGCAAGGTGCAGATGATGAAGTAAATGCAGAAGTGCTACCAATAGATAAAGAGGAAGGGAAGAGACCAGTACCCGAGGTCTGTGCGGCTGCCCGAGCTCTAGCCATAGGTGGCGATGACGGTCCTGGCCCCCTTATCCCAGTCTTCGCCGGCGAGTCCTGTGTAGATGCCCCCCCTAAGCTGAGTGGATTATGATCGGGGATGCCTCTCGAGTGGATGAGGGAGAAATCTTAGGGGACTCCTCAGGACTCTTATTCAGTGGACAATCCTTGGCTAGGTGCCCCACTTGATGACAACGGTAGCAGCAAAATGGAACTCCTTCATAGTCGAGTAATTGTATCCTACTTTATTTCCCCCATTGTAGTGTGATCTTATTCTCTAAACCTTCACGCATGTCCAGGTGAACCAAGACACGAGCTAGGGTTCTCTTCTTGGATTCTACATACGTACGATCATGGTCGAGATACGGTCCCAGTGCATTTCCGATCTTTATGAGTGCATACTCGCTCCAATACTGTAGAGGGAGTCCAGGTAATCGTACCCACAGGGGGCCTTCCCCGATCTGTTCGCGCTCTGGGTCAAAAAGGGGGGACCATCTCTTAAGCAGGATAGGTGCAGTTTCGATGTGCCAGTATTTTGCCAAAACTAAATCAATGTAGTCCTCTTTTGTGAAATGGAGGGAGAACCACCCACGAGGTAGAACATGTACCTCCGGGATTTCCTTGAGCAGGCCACCCCAGATCTCCTCCACCCATTTGGTCAGTCGACTTACAGAGTAGGCGCGTCCCCTCACATGTCCAACCAAAACCATTCGGGCCATGAGAGCCGCTTCCCCGAAATCCGATGGATCGCCAAACGGGACCGTGATCTCTTTGTCTGTCGCCTTAATGCACCTGGATTTCCTTTTCTTCGAGCGAGGAGCAGAGGGGTGGTCTACAAAGAGGTTTGTAGCACCTTCAGAGGGGATGGGCTTAGAGGGTTTAACATTGACCGCCGGTGTGCTGAAACATCCGGAGGGCCGGATCCCAGAGGAGGGAAGGGTTTGTGGAACCGTGACCTGTGAATCCACAGCAGGGGGCGGATGTTCCAGGGGGAGATACGCTTGATCGAACGACAGGACCTGAGGAGAAAGCGATGCAAGGAGCTGTTCCGTACCAGGAGATAGAGGGGGGGCTTCAAATCTGGGAGGGGAATCCGAGGAGGCTTCAGGGGCGGGGCGATTAGGGTTCGAGCGAGGGTTAGCGATCACGGGCGAGGGAACTGGGGAGCTGAGAGCCGAGGCAGATTGTGAGGCTGTGACCGAGGCGGAAAAGTAAGGGATATCGAAAATGATGCGGTCTGCTAAGGGATCCGCGGAATAATCCACGAGCTTTGACTCCATGTGGCCCTCCATTATGGTAACAGTTGTGCGGTGAACGACAGAGGAAACGGTGACGGGCGGCTCCGTAAGGCCGTTAGGGGAGAAATGGGTGACTGGAGACCGCGAATGACTCCAGCTATCAGCGAAAGTAGGGACCTATCCTAGACCCGCGCGATCCTGCGGCTCCTGTAGCTCCCGAAAAACCTCCATTCTCCTCCGACTCTCCTCATAACTTTCAATATAGTATTATTCTTTTGAACGAGTTCCATCTTTCCTAGAGGATGATGTTGAGAATGATGTTCAAGATGAGATTTCTTCTCTAATATGGGAAGTACTTTATTATATCTTCATGCTAAAACTCAATTATCTTTATTTTTGAAAGCTTCTTTGATGATAAATTCCGTAATTTTTCTAGAGATATACCATTTTATCATGTTATAAAGATTATTTCACATAGTGAGGAACCTTCATAATCACTATCAAGGATCCTTATGATCCTTTATAGTTAGTAGATTGCTTCTATAATGATGTGGATGCAAAAAAGTAACTGCATGAATGGTGGAGCGTTGGATGGTCCAAAATATTTTATCTTTTCTTAGTGACTTCTACCAATGAGATGTAATTGATGACATATATTCTAATCCTTTCAATGCTTCGTGCTTCTTTACATGATTCCATGCTTCCAAACTTATTCTACAAATGCAAATGTACATGCTACTATATTTTCATCTTCTAATGAAAATGAAAACATATTGTAGACAGTCTTGTTTGGAGAGTTCTTTAATAATATAGATCCTTGTTGTCTTCATTCTTTGGTTTCTTTTTAGGTTCTTCATTTTGTTCAGCTATATGTGCTCCACTTCTTTCCTTCCTCTTGTTTTTCTTCTTGTTTTGCGGGTCTTTGCAACAATCTCTCTTAAAATTTCCATACTCATTGCATCCAAATAATTGCACCTTGTACATATCTAGACTTCTTCATGGTTGATTTTTGTTCCTTATTCAAACTTTCCAAACTTTCCTTTCTTCTTCTTTACTTTGGCAGCTGTTGACACCTAATCTTCATGATTGGGGGAATTTTATATAAATAATTAAATTAGGAATGTGAACAATCATCGGGAGATGAACTGAACAATCACTCCCTATTGTATATAACAATGACCTACCTATGGAACAATATACGAATCAATTGTTTGTTTTGTGGAGTTACTGCCTGGCCTGACATGGTATCAGAGCCAGCTCCTTGTTTTAGCTATTATTCTCCTGTAACTCCTCTATCCTGGACTCTGCCTCTGCCTTATTCCCCTCTGTCCTGAAATAACCTGCCTCTGCCAACACTGCACATCTGTCCATACTGTCAATTTTTTATAGCGCTGTCATTTCCTGTTTTAGCGCTGAGGACTGACATGGAATCAAAGTAAAGCAGAGATCATTGAATCTGCGTTGAATGCTGAGTGGTAGATATGCCACCATTGATGAAGGTCTGAAGTTTTCCAGCTCTTGGTATGCGGTTTTGAATATTAATGATGTTGAATGGTATCGACATTTATATGGTTTCTATTTGAATGCGTTATGTTCGAAGTTGAATGCGGTATATGTTGAATGCTCTGATAACGTTTTGTAACGCTGTCCCATTTTAACGCAACATTTGAATATGTTGAATGCGATATGTATAGAATGGTATTAACGCTGCGTTTCCTACCATGGTAACTGTTGAATGTGGTATGGAAGTGGTATCGACATTTGAATGTGTTTGAATGGTATGGAAGGGTCTCTGCGTCCGATTGGTATATGGTACTTAAATCATATTTAAATCTCAATTTTAAATTGATCCTACAACATCTCTACGGTTTTATTTTGGTATACACCACTTTTGTATATGCGTTGAACTGACATGGCACCCACTTGGTATATGGTATATGGTATTGAACTGAGTTTGTAGAATGGTCCAGCGTATAGTCACAAGTTATGTGGAGTCCAGCAAAGTGTTGAATTTTTGAAGGGCTGTGTTTTGTATTGGTAAATTTAACTTCTCTCTGCATTGGTGTATCATATTCCATGCATTGCATGGTGGGTAACAGTTCCAGCGTATGACGTTGTTGATTTGAGCGTTAAATTGAGTGTTGTGTTGGTCCTTTGTTGAATTTATATGTGCGTTGAGCTCTTTTTTAAAAGAAAAAAAAAAGAGGCGATATGGTATATAGAATGGTCAATTTATATGTTGGATATATTATATGAGGATGCTTTTATCAAACATTTGAAGAAAATAAGTTTGGAGAAAATATAGTGCATAAATTTGTAGTGTAAGGAAGAGATTTGAATTTTTTTTTCCCTTTTGAGTACAATTTCACTGTATATAAATATAAGTATTTTTTCTATGAGCAGAAGTATTTTTTTCTATCAACATAAGTATTTTTTTACAGAATGCATTCAATCATATCTATGGTAGGAATAGTTCTCACTAGCAAGGAGAACTATCCTGATTGGCACCAGATGATAAAACACACCCTCATCTTCAATGAGTTATGGAAAGGAGTGTGTGTTGGAGAAGGAGACAATGACCCAGTACAGCCTACCTCAGACAAAGAGCTCGTCATTTGGGAAAACAATAACATCAAAGCTTATGCATTAATCACATTATCTGTAAATAAAGAGGTGAGTCGCCATATTTCATCATATTCAACTGCCTTTGAAGCTTTACAAAAGTTGAAAGAACTCTATGACTCACATTCTGCACTTGAAGTCGTCCAACTTATGATTAACTCTTCACTCTTGAACTGCAAAATAATGATCCCCTTGCTCTTGCATCTGAAATAAAGTCTATAATGCATGATATCAAATCCACTAAAGTTGAGTTGGATATCTCTCTTATTGCTTTTCTCAAGGCACTTTATCCTACATACTCCAATTATCTTGAGTCTTTGCAAGCAAATGGAAATCTCCAAGATATAACCTTTGACTCTC
>APFE031275028.1:0-20863 GCA_000404065.3 Pinus taeda | reverse complement strand
TCAACATGGGGCAGTTTCACATGAACATAGCCCCCCAGTTTATACTTTATTCTCCTAAGGGAAATGAAGTGATTGGGGTCATAAGGCACCCACTTAAAACTGGTTTGAAGTCTGAGGGTCTCTAGGATCCTATCAGCTTCCTTCCATCCTTCCTCCTTCTTATTGTACAAGAAGGGGCCTAGCTGATTCCTCACCTTCAGTTGCACCTTCTTGTTTTTGCTTTGGAAATGAACAAAGTCAGCATTTCCAAACTGCCTTAAATACTCTAGGGCAAAGAGTCTCATAGGTACATATTTTGGCAGTCTATAGGGATTTAGCTCACAGCCATATACTCTGATTACTGTATGGTGTTGGTAAAAGTACCAATCACCAATGCTGTATGCTTTTGAGAGTTGAAGGATTCTCTGCATTTCTTCTGTCAATCTTGGGAGAGGGGCACCCAACAACAAGGTCATAGCTGGATGAATGAATAGATTAATAAATTCACAGTAGGTGTATGGTGAATAAGGCAGAAGATGGCAAACTGCAGTCCAAAACACAACCGACCTTGGGCGTCCCTGGTTGTCTAGCTTCTTCAGAGGGACAGGGAAGGCATCATGCTGATAGAATAAGAATAAATGATATATGTACCTGGTGTATTTAAACACCTTCTCCCTCTCCAGATTCATAAATTTCTCATGAATCTTATTGGCAATGAAAGTGGCAAAGTCATAATGTACAGCAGGAGGCATCCCTGGGGAGAAAATGGATAGCATTGCTATGATGGTTTCATCCACATCCTCGTATGTCCCATAACCCAGGATGCAACTGATCAAATATACCATCATTTTCCCCAGATCATTGAGATATGGATATGGTATGGGAAGGGAAGCAGTCATAGATTGATACTCAGGCTGAAAAAACAACTGGTTAACCCTGGAAATCTGATCCCTAGACAAGTTTCCCTCTTTTGTTATCAGGTCCTGGAGGGAGAGAGGAGTAAGGGGCTTTGTAGTATGAAAGTGCAACATTTCATTGATAGTCTCAGGGGTGATATGGAATAGTACTGAGCTTGAGGGGCTTAGGACAGCTCTTTGGCTGGGATCATAACTTGACATGCATTGTTTTATTAAGTCTGGTGGCACATTAACTTGAGGGAGGTTGTAGATGAGTATGTGGGAATCCCAAATTCCCAAGGTGTCAGTCCCACTGAGATGTTGGGCCTTTAATTCATTCATCAGCTGAATATTGAACTTAGCTGTCATGGGCATGGAGTCTAACATCTGGTAATCTTTATCACCTAGGGCTTTCCACTCTAGCTCTTTGTGTGGGGCATTCAGAGGTTGAATATTTAGGACTATTGGTGGCGTCTCCATGCCTAAGTAGTGGTTATGACTTGGTGCTGAACTGGTTTTAGCGGGAAGGAGACCACAAAGGGTTACTTTTGCAGAGGTAAAAGGGTAATGAGGTGCGATAATAGCGCAGAATGCTTAACAAGAGTAATTTTGATAGTTTGCAGGAGTAGGCAACTCAGTTTTCCTGGTGAATTATGTTGTTTTAGGTTTACAGTCCACGAATGCGCAGACAAAATGGGAATTTGGGGAAGGGTAGATATATATAGGTTCAGCAGGTGAAATTAGACCCTGCAATTGTGGGGAATGCTAGTTTATCCGGGAAGTTAATGGTAAAAACAGGTTTGTTTCACTCTTGTGAGTTCAGTTTTGGAGAAACATGGACGTAACTTAGCTCTAAAAGGATGCACTGGGTAAATACCTGGTGAATTGCCGGTAATGGTGACAAGTGCAGGTGGGTTGTAGGCGGCAGTGCTCTTCAGGACGATTTCAGCAGGTTGGCGGCAGTGGACGTAATTCTCATGCAGAGGAGAGCAATGGTTCTTTCAGTGAGAAAATGAGAAAAACGCGAAAAAACGGCTAAATATGGACTTTTGGCTCATTGGCGCGCTTTTTGGATGACGTCAACATGACGTCATCAGGTGGGGTTAGGGTCAGGTGATGTTAGCATGACGTCATCGGGTGACGTGGCAGTCTGTGAGTGGTCCACGGGGATTGCCTAGGTGGCGGCCACGTAGGAGCTCAGGCGATCGGGGATGCTAACAAGGCGCCAAGCGGACGTGACATGGGCAGGTCGTGGCACTGGCGTGGGCAGGCGGTTTAAAAAAGTTGTAAGCGGGTTTTCTCGGAGCGTCCTCTATACGGTCGTGGTTTTGTCAGAGGGCGCTCCGAGAGAGTCTAGGGGGTGACACGTGGCGGAGGCCTGACGTCACCCTCTGAGAGTTTCTCGGAAGGTATCCTTCGGACGCTGATGCCCGTCCGATGCGATGTGGGCCGTCGGATGGGAGGGCCCAGATCCGACGGTTGACGTAGCGATAAGGTGCGCGGGCGATATTCAACGACGGGGAGAATTGAATATTAATTTCTTTTGAAAATCGAGCCTGGCGGAAACTTTGGAAAAGTGGGTTTTCCGGGTTGTTTTCAGCATATGCGGGTTAAATGGGTTTTTACGAAGGTTTATAATTAAAGCGGGTTTAAGGCTATTAACCCGAGCAAATCTCAGATTAATCCCTAGGATTAATGTTTTGGCGCTCTGTGGGTTGCGCTCAAATGTTTTTCAGCGCATGAAGCCCTTCAAAATCACAGCTAGAGCTATAATGCTCGGGGGCGGCGATACTTAGATTTTTTGGGTTTTTTGCAAGTTTTACATAGTAATAGGGGAATAGGGGGTATGGGGAGTTAGATAGTAATAAGTTAGTAGTTAATATGAATGAAAGAGGTGGATGGAGGGGGATACTGAGTTTGTATGAAATTGACTTATTCTTTTAGGAAGTAGATCAAAATGAAAAGAATTTTGCACAAGGAATGTAGCTATTAAAGAAACTAGAGCCAACAAAATACTTGGATCTTCTTTTTGAAGTTGGGTGGCATAGGAATGTTAGTCATGAAGGAGATGGGGAAAACTGGAAGTTAGACATGCTCACAGCCATATACTCTGATTACTGTATGGTGTTGGTAAAAGTACCAATCACCAATGCTGTATGCTTTTGAGAGTTGAAGGATTCTCTGCATTTCTTCTGTCAATCTTGGGAGAGGGGCACCCAACAACAAGGTCATAGCTGGATGAATGAATAGATCAATAAATTCACAGTAGGTGTATGGTGAATAAGGCAGAAGATGGAAAACTGCAGTCCCAAACACAACCGACCTTGGGCGTCCTTGGTTGTCTAGCTTCTTCAGAGGGACAGGGAAGGCATCAGGCTGATAGAATAAGAATAAATGATATATGTACCTGGTGTATTTAAACACCTTCTCCCTCTCCAGATTCATAAATTTCTCATGAATCTTATTGGCAATGAAAGTGGCAAATTCATAATGTACAGCAGGAGGCATCCCTGGAGAGAAAATGGACAACATTGCTATGATGGTTTCATCAACATCCTCATATGTCCCATAACCCAGGATGTAATTGATCAAATCTACCATCATTTTCCCCAGCTCATTGAGATATGGATATGGTATGGGAAGGGAAGTAGTCATAGATTGATACTCAAGCTGAAAAAACAACTGGTTAACCTTGGAAATCTGATCCCTGGACAAGTTGCCCCCTTTTGTTATCAGGTCCTGGAGGGAGAGAGGAGTAAGGGGCTTTGTAGTATGAAAGTGCAGCATTTCATTGATAGTCTCAGGGGTGATATGGAATAGTACTGAGCCTGAGGGGCTGAGGCCAGCTCTTTGGTCGGGATCATAACTTGACATGCATTGTTTTATCAAGTCTGCTAGCACATTAACTTGAGGGAGGTTGTAGATGAGTATGTGGGAATCCAAAATTCCCAAGGTGTCAGTCCCACTGAGATGTTGGGCCTTTAATTCATTCATCAGCTGAATATTGAACTTAGCTGTCATGGGCATGGAGTCTAACATCCAGTAATCTTTATCACCTAGGGCTTTCCACTCTAGCTCTCTGTGTGGGGCATTCAGAGGTTGAATATTTAGGACTATTGGTGGCATATCCATGGCTAAGTAGTGGTTATGACTTGGTGCTGAACTGGTTTTAGCGGGCAGGAGACCAGAGAGGGTTAATTTGCAGAGGTAAAAGGGTAATGAGGTGCGATAATAGCGCAGAATGCTTAACAAGAGTAATTTTGATAGTTTGCAGGAGTAGGCAACTCAGTTTTCCTGGTGAATTGTGTTGTTTTAGGTTTACAGTCCACGAATGCGTGAACAAAATTGGAATTTGGGGAAGGGTAGATATATATAGGTTCAACAGGTGAAATTAGACCCTGCAATTGTGGGGAATGCTAGTTTATCCGGGAATTTAATGGTAAAACCAGGTTTGTTTCACTCTTGTGAGTTCAGTTTTGGAGAAACATGGACGTAACTTAGCTCTGAAAGGATGCACTGGGTAAATACCTGGTGAATTTCCGGTAATGGTGATAAGTGCAGGTGGGTTGTAGGCGGCAGCGCTCTTCAGGACGATTTCAACACGTTGGCGGCAGTGGACGTAAGTCTCATGCAGAGGAGAGCAATGGTTCTTTCGGTGAGAAAATGAGAAAAACACGAAAAAACAGCTAAATATGGACTTTTGGCTCATTGGCGCGCTTTTTGGATGACGTCAGCATGATGTCATCAGGTGGGGTCAGGTTCAGGTGACGTTAGCATGACGTCATCAAGTGATGTGGCAGTCTGTGAGTGGTCCACGGGGATTGCACAGGTGGCGGCCACGTAGGAGCTCGGGTGGTCGGGGATGCTGATAGGGCGCCAAGCGGACGTGATGTGGGCGGGTCGTGGCGCTGGCGTGGGCAGGCGGTTTAACAAAGTGGTAAGTGGGTTTTCTCGGAGCGCCCTCTATACGGTCACGGTTTTGTCAGAGGGCGCTCCGAGAGAGTCTAGGGGGTGACGCGTGGTGGAGGCCTGACGTCACCCTCTAACAGTTTCTCGGAAGGTATCCTTCGGACGCTGACGCCCGTCCGATGCGATGTGGGCCGTCGAATGGGAGGGCCTAGATCTGACGGTTGACGGAGCGATAAGGTGCACGAGCGATATTTGACGACGGGGAGAATTAAATATTAATTTCTTTTGAAAATCGCGCCTGGCGGAAACTTTGGAAAAGTGGGTTTTCCGGGTTGTTTTCAGCATATGCAGGTTAAATGGGTTTTTACAAAGGTTTATAATTAAAGCGGGTTTAAGGCTATTAACCCTAGAAAATCTCAGATTAATCCCTAGGATTAATTTTTTGGTGCTCTGTGGGTTGTGCTCAAATGTTTTTCAACGCATGAAGCCCTTCAAAATCACAGCTAGAGCTATAATGCTCGGGGGCGGGGATACTTAGATTTTTTACAAGTTTTACATAGTAATAGGGGAATAGGGGGTATGGGGAGTTAGATAGTAATAAGTTAGTAGTTAATATGAATGAAAGAGGTGGATGGGGGGGGATACTGAGTTTGTATGAAATTGACTTAGTCTTTTAGGAAGTAGATCAAAATTAAAAGAATTTTGCACAAGGAATGTAGCTATTAAAGAAACTAGAGCCAACAAAATACTTGGATCTTCTTTGTGAAGTTGGGTGGCATAGGAATGTTAGTCATGAAGGAGATGGGGAAAACTGGAAGTTAGACATGCTTCATTTGTTGTAACACTACTGTGAACAGAACATCTGCACTGGCATCCTATTTTTACCTTTCCTTTAGGCCAGTGAAATATTACAAACCATTCTTTCTGCAACCCCATCTACCTACCCCTTCTACTGCCTAGCATTTTTTGTTACTCCAAGGAGGGTGCACTTAGATTTGCAAACCCTTTTGTGCCTTTTCTTTATCTTTGGCTTTCTTTTGATTTTCTATCTAAAGCTACCCTTATTTCTTCCAAGGCCCCACACTAAGAAGTTGGGAACCTTCTTTCACTACCTATCTACTTTACTGCCAAGATTGAGCTGTTTGGACAGGTTTCTTTCTCTAATCTACAAAAAAAATTGAAACATGGCATGACCCAGCTTAGGCTTTTGGATCACGCTTCCAGAAGTAGGGCAACACTAACCAAACAAGTATTTTTCTTCCACAATAATATGAGATCTTTGCATCACCAAAGTAGATCATATTGGCACTTCCCTTGCCAATCATGAAAAATGAAACCTATTGGTATAGGTAGCTAACAGAATCTTCTAGAAACTTCTCCTATGTCACTTGCCTCTCTGAATTCGCCCAAGGATGAGTAAGGGATCTAAGAAATCTCCAAATGAAACCAATTGTAACAAGTGGAATGACACTAATCAAACCCCATGGATGACTCACACCCTTGCACACATCTATAAATGGATCCCTCATCTAAGAGATCTAGAGGCTGGAATATTGTGAATTGCAAGGAAGTGCTAATAGTTTGTAATTAAGGAAAGAGCATTGTATTGTTGGAGTGATCTTGCTATTCATGAGGTGAAGAGGGATTGAAGCTAGGAGGATGATGCTGGATCAGACAACTGGGTTTTAATTCTCCCTTCTATTAATAAATTTCTTCAAGTTTTTTTTCCATATGATTGTGCAATTGTGAATGTTATCATTTGTGAATGCTATCATTTGTTCATTATATATCTGATTCTATAATGTTTATTTTGTAATAGATCGAGATGCTTTGACAGTTCTTTTTTGCTATACTTGTGCAAGTACTCTCCAAGCATGTTAAGTATGAGGAGGAGTTGCAAGCTCTTTCAAAGGGGAGAGAGATCAAACAAGGGATTAAGCAGAAGTTCCAGGTTTGTTCCATTACCTTTCTCTTATCTGTTACACATAGAAGAAATCATTGGATTGCTTTAAAATGTTGTTTTAGGGTATTTGCCAAACCTAGAGGGCTAGTCATTCGACAAGACACTAGTTTTCCCAGAAATATACCAGATAGGAAGCCATCAGAGAGTCGAACCCTGTTTTTGCCACCCTAAAAGAAACATAGCTACAAGAAGCTATAAGAAACTCAGAAAGCTACACGAAGCATTCGAACTCCACAAGACGTTTGCAAGGGGGTTTCTAGTGTCAAATTGGCCAGAAATTCTCATAATACCAAACACCAAAATGAAAAGTAAGTGGCCCATCTCTCATTTGTTCATGATTTGATAACTAAAAGAAAAGAAAAAAGGAAAAGACTCTGCAATCTTCTAGTAATTACAGTGGGCTGCAGTATTAGACAAAATTCTGTGAAAGTTAAGGGATTGTGTGGATATAGAAATGGTTATAAATTGCAGTCATCTACCAAAATCATTTTAACCTCTCAGCCACCCTGAAACTCATACTAAATATAACCTACAAAACCTCCTACATTTAGCTATAACTAGAGAAGAGAAATGGGAGGGGGATTCAATAGAAGAGAACCCACATAGACAACAAGGATCCATCTTCTTCGCCATATGTTAGATATCTTTAGGAGGCATCACTAGTTGGGCTTCTTTGAGTTGATTAGGGGGTATGATGTTGATATAGCCCATGATTTTTCCATGGCACTCAACCCTAAGGAAAGAACAATTTCTACCACTATGTTGAGAAGCCCGTTCATTACAATCAACCTTGAGGTGATCAACAAAGTAACCCACTTCCTCAATGGGTACAATAGAGGAGGGACAACATGGCTAGCAACACCTCTGCTAAACAAAAAATCTTCTTAAATGATGAAGAGCCAATTGAAGAAAAAAATGGAGCTAAGAGGGAGAGCCTTCCCTATCCTTGGGATGAGGTGAGCCACCACATCGTCAAATACATTTCTTATAAAGGGAGGCTCAGTGTAGTCTATGGCTACCAATTCAGATTCCTCCATGAGTTGAGGTTCAGATATGATTTTCCCATAAACCAAAGGCTCAGTGTGCCTTATTTCCTTTTACCATAATTATAGACATCAACGAGAAGCTACAAGAAGGGAAACACTAGCAATGATCACATCATGGACTCATTAAGACGATAATGGAGGATGCATTGAACCAATTGAGAATTCATGTTCTCTAGTCCACATTTAGAGACATGGACAAAGAGGTTGTCCTTGAAACCCAAGCCCTTGAATATGGTGGGAAACCAACCTCTAGTGATGAAGAGGAAGCATAAGAAGAGGAAGAGGAACAAGCAGAAGAAGAAGAAGTATAAGAAGAAGCAGAGGTAGAAACAAACAAAACATAAAAAGGAGAAGAAGAAGAGAAAGAAGAAGAGGAGGAGAAAAAGGCAGAGACCAACCCTTAGAAACATACTAGAGAAGGGGAGAGATCTCCAAGATTGTCTCCCAAGCCCACTGAAAAGGAGGCAACTACTACCTTGGCTTCCTTGAGCACACCCATCAAGTCTAAGAGGAAAATATAGAGGTAGAATCCCCTCTATTTTAAAACAAGAATAATCACCAAGATCAAGCAGGTGAAGCCACAAACAGTTACAAGAACTCCCATCATAACTAAAGAGTCACCAAACAAGAGGTTCCTTGGGAATGGAGAGTGAGAAAGGCACATCACAACAAGCAACCCCAAAGGCTCCTATCAGCTATGGTAGGAAGCTTGTCACTAGGTCAACATCAGCAAAGCAAACTAAGGCACCTATGACCCTCTTATAGGAAGGAAAAATCCTGCTACAGGATCCTCAGATAGTGCTACATGAAACACTGCCAGTGCTATAGGAAACACACAAAAAATCTACAAAAAGGAGAACAGGGGCAGAGAGAAGGCAAGAAACCAACACCATAGGTACATGAGGGGGATGCTTCTCCAAAGACATTTGAGGGAGATGTTCGAGAGTTGCAGGAGCCAATCCCATAACCAAATCTGAGATCCTATTACAAGTTAATTAAGGGAGGCAGAGTAATACCACATAAATTTCCAATCCCTCTCTTCTTTGAGCTTGAGAAAGAAAGAGGAAGGACACATTGCTAGATGCAAATTGCTAAGTCAAAGAAAGTAGTATATGTGGGTAATATCTAATAAAAAATCCTAGATATGGGAAGGGAGTTGAGTGAGTTGAGAGATATAGAACACATCATGAGATCTCAATTATAGGCAGAGAAAACATGGTTGAGGAGCCAGTTGTAGGAAAAAGAGAGCCAATTGGTCACCATGGCAAGCCTCTTCATGGAGACACTTTAGTGTAGGATGGCATCCAAATCATATGCACTATACCTCAAGGATAATGGATGCAGTTTCAAATCAAGACATTGGTACAATAAGGGGCCATGCCATTCCAGTATTATAGGAAATTCATAGAGCTATGTGACAAGAGCTTGAAATATCTGAATTCTGCCTACACAACCTTGCATTGACAAAATTGAATGTGTGGGAATCCAATGCAAAGTTGGGGGACTTGTAGTTGATGGCCCTTGCATAATGGATGAGTCATGAGGAGGTCAGGGCTAAGGAAGTGAAGAGAATAGTAGAAAAAGAAGAAAGACATCCCCTCTACATCAGAGTAGAACAATTAAATTTAATGTATGTCATTAGTAACCACAACATCATTTCCAATGATGCCCAAATTGAACCAAGATACCTGGATACACAAGATCAGGCCATCTCCCATTTGATTATGTTCAGAACAAGTCCTCTAGGGTCGATTTTGGGGTTAAAAGCCCAAGTTTTGGGGCAGAAAGCCCAAATTTTGTAGTAAAGAATGTAAAGTCTCTGTATTTTGTCGCCGTCGACCGTGAAGATGTAAGTAGTCAAAAAGGGTTTTCCGCCCTTAGTTTAGATAATTTGTTTTGGCTTGATGAGATCCACCCTTGTTCCATGGACCATAGGATTATATAAAATGAGAGTCTTAGAAGAGTCTAAGGAGTTTAGTGTAGTGGAGTCTTGTTATGTTTTATGTATGGGTCTATGAGAGCTAAGAGTGAAGAGTCTCAGTGTAGGAAGAGGCTCTGCAGCTGAGTGTGCAGAGGCCTACGGTAGAAGTCTGCAACTAAGTGAATGGACCCTAGTAGTTGTGTGTGTAGGGTAGTTAGATTATGTACTAGAAATCTGGATTATCAATAAAGAAGAATATTCTACAATTATCTATTTATGCATTATTTTACTTCTATTATGAATGTTGCGAATGTGTTATGTTGAATACTGGAGTATGAAGTAATGCTATATTTATGTGTGAATCTATGTATTTTACTTTATCATATGAACGCAAGTAGGAATATCTATTTATGTGAAGATAACCATAACACATGTTAAAGTAACCAATATTTAAGTGAATCTGGGTAGATATAGAAGTAAGAGTAATTACAGAGGTGTGTAAGTGTTTGATCTATCTATTTAGGGTCTGCAAAGGACAATCAAAGACTTTCGCAAAGGCTTCAAGGATGAACAAGAGAAGTAATTCAATAAGCCCTAAAGGGCTTATTGGTCTGTGCAAAGGGAGGTTAGGGCATATAACTGACATCACAACCATATCAGGGTGCAGAATCTTGGTTCCTTCCTCCCCCTATACTGCTTCGGGTGAGACTTCAGTCCGCGCTCCGTGGATTGATGTCGAAAGGGCCAGTAGTGTAGGGCTATGCTGGGATGATTAATGCTAAACCTGGGTCAGGGCCCATCAAACCAACAAATGGTTTTGTTGCTAGGACCAAGATATACATAACAATATGTGTGATGTCACATCATTGGAATCCAACGAAGAAGGAGATTGAGGACTGGTTGGATAGAAATATCCACAAATTTGCAGCACAAGAAAACAAGAATCTATGATTGACGAAAGAACAGTGGTTGGATAGATATCTGTACATAGAGATACATGAAATATTCTTCTATTCCTTCCATGTTGAATTATATGAGTGGATCGTGAAGTTGGCAAATGACCAAGAGAGGTGGAGGCTTGACGGTCCGATTGTCTGGACATTGGAGTTAGTCTAGAGATTGGAAGCCTCTGAAGATAATATCGTACGTGTTGTCGATCATTGCCTCAACCATATCATAGGATGGTTTGTGACACAGTTCATAGTGGACACTTGGTCAGTTATAGTGAAGGAGAGCACTGCTTCTTCAAAGGATCATGAGGTAAGTATCTGAAATTTTTAAATACTTGGATTAAGATGTTGTTGTGTGAAAATCAGGGTATGCAGTTACCTTGATGTTTGGGGCTACGTGAAGTGGAAGGAATTTAGGGGTGGAGGAAGAAAAGGCCCTGAATATATCCCATCGATTGATCCCCCTCTAAGTGACGAAGTAGGAGTAGCATAGGCTTCTCTGTTGAGTGCTATTCAGTTGATAATGTAAGGATGCCCGCGAATACCTACACCGCCTCCATCCTCACCTCATCCACCCACACCACCTCCATTCTCACTTCGACTGTTTAACCCCTCACCCACACCACCATCTTTGGCACAGTTCAACATGGCAAAATCCGTAAATCTACTTGTGTTCAAGGGTGTAGGAAATGAAGATCCAGACTAGTTTTGGTTTGTTGCGAAGGCTGTATGGGAAAATCAGGGTATAACAGATGATAAAATGAAGAAAGCGACATTGGTTAGTGCTTTGCAAGACCACGCACTAACTTGGTACATTAAGTACTGCACTGATAATTTGACGTTTGCGTTGGCTGATATCCAGACTACACTGAATAAGGAATTTAGTAGACCTAAATCTGAGGCGCACTCAATTGTGGGATTTAAGGAGATCATGATGAAGCTTGGAAAGACACCCAGTGATTCAGATCAAAGATTGAAGTGTACAATCCATGAATCCAACATGAATTTGACTGATGGGCACCATAGCGAATGGTTGGTGGCCTCACTCCTACCTCATCTTAGGGTTGCGCTATCACAATAGAAGATCGGGACCTAGGTGGAAGCTCTAGAAATTGCGATGAGATTGGATGAGACACCAATACAGGATGCTAATCTAGGGGTTCAGCATATTCATGTGCAGTTTCAAAACCTTTGACTTGAAATGAAAAGTTTGAAGAAAGATAGAATGACTCAGCTACAGGCGCGCAAAGAAGTGTGGTGCCTAAAGTGAAAAATCCAGGGGCTTGACAAAGATCACTGTCCTGTTTTCACAAATTATGTTGCATCAGGAGGACCAATGCCTCTGAGGCCGAAAGATGCAATAGGGCCAAGTACAGGGCTTGCGCTATGGTGTACTATTTTTCAGGTAGTTGGGAAACATGTGACAAACAATTTCCATTTGCTGTAGCAATTTGTACAGAAACTGCAACAACTCTTCTGCAACTTTTTTCAAGCTATGGGTCATGATGAGTGCAGTTTCTAGAGTTACAAATTAATGATGGATAAGACACCTACATACAGGGTGTAGGCAGAACACAGTCTCCAGACCAAGGTGCTAGAGGAGCACGAGGTGAGTATTAGGGGCACAACCGAGGCCGAGGTGGAGGAGGACCTAGTAGCAGTCTAGGGAAAATCATTTGTTACAATTATGGAGGACTAGAACACTGTGCGTGAGACTGCCCGAATCCGACGTGGTTGTCAAGCCACTATTGTACTCAGTTTGGCCATGTGATAGAGGATTGCCCTATATTTCTATCTAGGATACGTGAGAAGGGGGTGTAGCCTCAACAACCGATTCAAAACTTGTAGATTATGAGGGCTTAGCCTCACAAGGAAGACGTAAAGGTAAATATTGTGCTATGGAGTGGAGCGACGACTGGAGAGGATAAGGGGAAGCATCCTGAATAAGGTGAGTGGGTTTGCAAAGCACCAGAAAAGGAGACCGAGTTTAATCTAGAACACACAAAAGAAACATTTATGGAAGCAAAGAAATTTTTTATTGAAGCCTCTACCTCAGGGAGTCAAGAGAAGTCGACTAAAGAAATGGACCCATCCATGATTACCACATTCTTGGAAACTTGCATAAAAATGCTACATGATAGAAAGGATGTGAAGGGAATACAAGAGATGATCAATAGGTGTGTTGGCAAGGAAAATGATACTGACGAACCGTGCATAGTTAGAAAACTTAGTAAGCATAAAGCAAGGATTGGACGTGAGATGAGACTCACCACGCAGATAGGAGAATACAAAATGGACCAAGTTACCTTGGATTTAGGGTCTGACGTGAATGTTTCACCTAAATAGACATGGGAGAAACGGAGGAGACATGTGTTGCAGCGGTCTCCGATTTAGTAGATCAACAAAAGATCATCTCAATGGGGAGGTTGCAGGAGGTTACAGTTGATATCGAAGGCGCAAGTGCACTAGCTGATTTTGAAGTGACAGAAATTGTGAATGACAACAATCCCTACCCCGCACTCCTTGGGATCGATTGGAACACTAAAATGAATGGGGTAATCAATATGAAGAAGTGAAAGATGATATTTGAGAAGAAATTGCTCCACATAGTGGTTCGACTGGACCCTGCAGAAGGACCACATTATACTGAACCAGTCCGCGATTATGAAAGTGATGATGATTTAGACTGGATGTAAAAAATAACAGCACAGGATCAAGATTGGGTGAATCTGATAGAAGACGAACGCATATAGTGGGACCGTGAGAGATCTTGCACATCAGATTTATACAAAGAACTGGAGCACTGGCAAAATCGACTGCATGAAGTATCTATGCTATGTTGTAATATATGACCAAATTGTTGTGTTGTGTATCATCAGAGGTAAGAAGTTTGCCTCACTATGATGGGTTAACTGATGTGGATCACTTTTTGGATGCATTTGAAAGGGAAGTACTAGAGAAGCATCCCTTCGAGGCATTGGATTGGGCACTATGCGCTGAGCCCGCAAGATGGTAGGGTATGCGCAAAGATAGTTTTGATGATTGGTGCAAATATAGGAGGATCATGAGGGTATGCTTGGGTCATCTGATGGTGCAATTAATAGAAAAGTATGATGGAAGAAATGATCCGCACGACCATTTGGCCAACTGGACTGAAGTGTACAGAGCGAAGCCTAAACTGGAATGGGTCCATCTGTTTTGTCATACCTTGGATGTTATACCAATGAATTGGTACTTGGAGAAGGAACTCTGCCATGGCACCAAAGAATGGGATATTTTGTGCTAAGGCTTTTTTATGACTTTCAATTTTGAGGATGGATTTTAGTTTATCGATGAAGCGTTGCAGGAGGTTAAGACAACAATTTTCAGGATACCGTAGGATCCTCTAGATTTTATTCAACCTAATTGGACTACCCAGCTAAGCCACGCACAAGAGTGCTACAATGTAACAATGGAAGAAGAAGACGAAGACCCAAGGAAGATTAATATTCTTGAGACTGAAGGACACCGCGAAGTTAAAGGACCACAGTTAGAGAACCTAGACATAACTGAGCTGCTCAAAACCAGGTAGGTGAACATTGGCACGGAGGTAGAGCCGGAGTTTGCAAATATTGGGCACTATTGGGATGAATCGACAGTAGATAAGTTCTTCGAACTACTTCGTGAATATTAGGATCTGTTTCCCACAAAGTTTTCAAATTTGAAAGGGATAATAGGAGACCTGGGTGTCATGAAGATCACCCTAAAACTGAAAGTGAAACTTGTGAAGCAAAGACCTTACCACCTCAATCCGAGGTAGAAGGAAAGGGTCCGCTTAGAGTTAGACAAGATGCTTGCGGTAGGTATTATTGAACCAGTGGAAAAATCTGAATGGGTGAGCCCAATAGTGGTTCAAGAAAAGAAGCAGAAGGACGAAATAAGAATATGCATAGATCTTAAGAAATTGAATGATGCCTATGTGCATGATCCCTTCCCAAATCCATTTATCGATGAGGTCCTGGACAATATTGGCGGCCAAGAAGAATTGTTGGGCACGGGATCCCCCAAGGGCAGTTTTGGGGCTTAGAGCCCAAATTTTGGTCCAATTTTGTAATTCCAATGTAAAAACTTCACATTTTGTGGGTGTGGAGTGCGTAGTTATTAAAGAGTCATAGGGTTGTCCGCCCTTATTTTGATAATGTAATGTCGGCTACAGAAGATCTAACCATGGTCCACGGACCATGGGATTGTATAAATAGAGATAAGCTCTAAGTAGTTTGAGAGAATAAGCAACAATGTCTAAGTAATGAAGATATGATGTATGTGAGATAGCTCTAAAGTGTAAGTCTAGTTTTGGGTCATAGCATAGGTAGAGGCTCTGCAGCTGAGTGCACAGAGGCCTAGTAGTCTACAGCTGAGTGTGTAGACCCCTGCAGCTGAGTGCGCAGGGTGAGTCGAGTCTGTAATCATCTGGTAGTATTAATAAAGAGAAGTTTTCTATCATTTATGTGTCTTTATTTTCTGTTTATGCATCTGTTATATTGTGTATGAATTTCACTTATAATTCTTATATGATGTGCGAATGTGTATAACTATATTGGTTAAGTGACCGCAAGTAAGAACATATGATTTGCGAAGCTAACTAAGTTATGTTATTAAGATAAGAAATACACTTAGCATAGTTTAGGATATATCGTAGTTCGTTGCCTTAGCAGTGTGAAAGCATCTCAGCCCCTGGCTAGGGCTGCGCGAAAGCCGATTGTAACACTTCGCGAAGGTACTGAAGGATAGAGCAGAAGGATAAGAAACATGTGCGAAGGTAGGTATAGTTGGAATAAACTGACATGACACCCATCTCAAGGGTGCAGAAACTTGGTTCCAACATCCCCCCATACTGCTTCGGGTGAGAATTCAGTCCATGCTCCACGGGTTGATGCTGAAAGGGCTAGTAGTGTAGGGATTTGTTTGTCTAACTAACGTTGAACCTGGGTCAAGCCCCTCAACCCAACAAATGCTTCTGTTATCGAGATCAGAATCTGCATAGAGATATGTGATGTCATATCACTATAATCCAACTAAGAAAGAAATCGAGGGTTGGTTGAATAGAAGAATTCACGAGTTCGCGGCACAGAAAAACAGAAACCCGTGACTATCAAAAGAATAGTGGTTAGACAGTTACTTATACATAGAGATCCATGGAATATTTTTTGCATCCTTCCCTACTGAGCTAAACGAGTGGATCACGAAGCTAGAAGATAGCCAAGGAAGGTGGAAACTTGACTGTCCTATTGTGTGGATCCCAGAGCCAGTGAGAAAATTGGAAGCATTAGAGGATAAGGTCGGGTGCGCCATTCATCATTGGCTTGATCGCATTATAGGAGGATTTGTTACTGAGTTCACAGTTGACACCTCAGTCATATATAGTGAGGTAGAGTGATGCATTTTCAAAGGACCGCGAGGTAAGTATGTAAAATCTTTGAATACTTGGATTAAAATGTTGTTTTGCAAAAAGTGGTTATGCATTTACCTTGATGTTCAGGTCTACGCAAAGTGGAAAAGTTTACAGAAATAAAGGAAATATGGGTCAGAAGAACAACCCCTTGATTTCACCTCCGCGAGGGGACGAGGAAGGGATCGCGAAGGTCTCTCTATGAAGTGCTATTCATTTGATAAGATAAGGAATTCCGTGAATACCACCTCTGCCCACACCACCACCGGCTTCACCTCCATCACCTCCAACTTCACCCATACCACCTCTACGACCACCGTGTTTCAATATGGTGAATAGAGTGAAGTTTCCTTTGTTCAAGGGTTTGGGAAATGAAGATCTAGACCAATTCTGGTTCATAGTGAAGGTTGTATGGGAAGCTCAAAGTGTTATAGATGACCATATAAAGAATGCAACACTGGTTAGCACCCTGCAGGATCACGCGCTAACCTGGTATATTAATTACTCGAACAATAACCCGAACGCATGAGTAGTGGACATCGAAGCAACATTGAATAGGGAATTTAGCAGGCCTAAATCTAAAGTTCAGTCGATTATTGGATTCAAAGGAATCACGATGCTACTAGGTGAGACTCCTTGGGAAGTGGCTTAGAGGTTGAAATGTACGATTTGCGAAGCAAACATGAATCTGACGGATGGAAAGCATCACGAGTGGTTTGTAGCTTCATTACTACCACACTTGAGGAGTGCGCTATCATAGCAGAAGATAATGACTCAGCGAGAAGCCTTGGAGATTTCCATGAGACTTCATGAGACCTTGATGCAAGATCCTATTCTAGCAGTTCAGCAGATCCATGCACACCTGAAGAATCTATGCCTTGATATGCAAATCTTGAAGCAGGATAGGACAGTTTGACTAGAAGTGCGTGAAGAAGTGTGGTGCTTAAATGTAAGAGTCAAGGTCATGACAAAGAGAACTGCTCGATATTTACAAATTACCTTGCAGAACGAGGATTGATACCTTTAAGGCTAGAAGCTCAAGCAAGACCTAGTACAACACCTACTTTGTGGTGCACTATCTGTTAGGTAGCTCGAAAACATGCCACGGATAACTACCACTTGTTACAGAAGTATATGCAAAATCCACAATAGTTGGTCTGTAACTTTTGTAGGTCGGTGGGACATGATGAGAATACTTGTTGGAGAGGTAAATCCCCTCTATGGATAGAGGCGATCCCTACTAGCCCAAAGGGGCTCTAGCAACAATCAAACAATGCTACACTGCAGGTTCCTAGCTGTAATTAACAAGTGGGTAAAAGAAACCTACTTGGATTCCAACGCTATGTTTGTCAAAGAGATGATCCTCTCACTCCTTCGCTCCAGCCGATCACAGTCCTCCACTATCCTTGCGGACAGACACCTGCACAAGAAAAGAGAGAGCAAACACAAGCGTAAAATCTACTAAAAACAACTATGTATCAGTCAGGAAGGATACAATTTACATTAATCATTCATAGGAAAAATGGAAATGGAACCATAAGAGTAGTCATCTATCTTTATTAATCAGAAAATAGAGTAAGGTACAACCGAAGTCTGATGCTGAGTCTTCTCTAGAGGGTCAGCCATCATGTCTCCAAGCATTCACTTTGAAGTGGATCTCCCAAGTCAAAGAGGTCTCTCTCACATCAAGGCAACAGCTCATAACCTTCCCAAGCTCTAAAGCATGCCTCACAACACACAAATGCCACAAAGAGCAGCACTAATGCATTAAGAATTTCCCTATCAAATTCTATATGTTCAACTGCTGCTCATGGGCAATGGAGGAGGCTAAAGGCGAAGAGTCTCCATGACTAGGTAAAGGATGAGCTTCCCAAGATAAGTGGATGATCATCGACAAACATGCCAGGAAAAGGATGGCGACTCAACAATGCTAACAGCCAAGTCTGGAGTCATCTGGAAGGCTGGCTGTTAGAACAAACTGGCCTAAACAGGATCAGCGCGGGTGCAAAACTGGGCTGGCACGCTGGCATCGCAGATCAATTATAGAAAAGGTCTGGTCAGCGCTCAATGATACAAGCGGAGGGTGCGCTGTCCGTGAAATTAGACCAGCGTGGAAAACACATGTGCTTCCGCACTGGCAGCGCAACAGTTACATTATCCTCTGCCAGTCAGCGCGGTTATTTAATGAACAGTCACGATGATTCAAATAACTTAGGCAAAGAGGGTTTTTAGCCATTTCAGAGGGCATGGTCAAGGTGAATGTGACTTTATGGCACAGTAGGGAGACTGACATGACGGCAGTGACATTTTACTGTGTAACAGATGCCCCCTAAAGCATGAAGCCCGAGAGAGTGGGAGGGGTGAAATGCTTTACAAGACTGCTGGACCGGAACACCGCCAGGGAGAACCTGCAGGCAGATACAACTGATATTTTAATTACATGTAGTCTAGGTATGGGCGCAGCCATCCAAAAGACATATGAAGAAAGGTCTGTGGCATGGACACAACGACCCAGCTGAAGAGACCATAATGATAATAGGTATGGTCACAACCATCCTTAAGAAGACTCAGGTATGGTCGCAGCCATCCATCGATGAGTCATGTAATGATGTCCCACAAAATCGCAACCTGGTCCACGATGGACTAGAACCAGGGTCTTGCGCTCCATCCAAACCCGAACAAAGTACAAGTTCAAACATGTGAATATAGGTGTCGAAGTCAAACATGTTTGAACATCATCTGATTACCAGCCAATGATGAAAGTTGTTAACAGATGCGAGAGGAGCCACCAATGATGACGATGGTCCTCAAGGTACTATAGGTACAATCCACGGCATGTGAATGAATGAGCCGGTGTCGAACATCCGCAGAGTTGTTCGATCGGAGGCCAATGATGAAAACCTCGCGTCAAACACGAAGAACCTGCCATTGAGGCATGCAGGCTCCAAGGTACCCGAAGGGAGTCTCTAGGTCACTCCTGGATAATGAGCTGAAGTCGACAGGGAGTAATCTTTATCGAAGGTGGGCCATAACGTTTCCCACATCATCGACATGAGACGGGAAGAGACAAGTTTGTTTCGTGCGAAATATCAGAGGGAGGTTATACTTGCAGAGGCCAACTTCTCTTGAACATATCGGCAGCACAACGACGGATTTGGCAGTATTTGGGGATCAAATGATCAGAGGTCGAAATGGAAGGACAATGAGCAGATGAGCGGCCAAATAGGATAACCCAAACCCATGGAGGCAAAAGTGAAGTGAGATGAGATGTCCCCACCCAGACACGAATGCAAACAGTGCCATGTTCAAGAGCGACATACTGCCGATGACAACGATTACAGTTCCTTTATTTCCCCCACCATTTCTGGCGAGTACCCCGATTATTTTTGGATGACAAGCTTGACGGGGATAGCATATGCTTGGAGAGCGTCATCGCGACGGAGCCCGATGTCATTTAGTTTTAACGAGTCTGACAAAGGAAAAACTCGGCGCCTTTTCATGTTTAGAGAGTTTGAAAAGACAGCTGAAAAGGAAACTCCAGGGGGGTGCTTTTTCGTAAAGTTGTGGCTCTCGAGCCCGAAAAAGTATAAAACGATGCTCGAAAGAACCGCCTGATCATTACGACCGAGGAGTACTTTTCGCAAGTAGTGGCTTTGACCCGAAAAAGTAAAAAAGCGGTCAGAAGCACGTCGTTTTGGAACCAATAACGAGTGCGAAACGAAAAACACCCGGCAATCTTTTTGGTTTAAACGGTCGAAAAAGATCTTTAAAGCGACCGCCTCTTATTTCTTTAGACGAGCTGAGAGGGGGCTCGAAAATCTTTTCTTGCTTTATACGGTCGGAGAAAAGAGCTTAAAAACGACCGCCTCTTATTTACGTTTAACGAGTCAAGAGGAACAACTCGGCAATCTTTTCATATTTAAACGGTCAGAAAAGAACTGAAAGAAGACCTCAATTTTTATTCTCTTTAGCGAGTCAAAAAGGGAAAAAAACTCGGCAATCTTTTCATATTTTACGAGTCAGAAAAGAGCTTAAAGGTGGCTCGGACATGGGTTCATTTTTACACAAGCTTGAACCATGGAGAACTCTGCTTGGATTTGGTTTCATGTTTACACAAGCTTGAAACGAAAAACTATGCTTGTTATACGTTCGCATGCCCCCAGCATAATGACGCAAAACGAGGTACATGCCCCCCAAGCTTCATTGCATTCAACAAAGTGGATGGAATGAAGGTTCACTTTCGAGATCTTGGAAAGACTCGACTTGGAAAGGGAGTTGTTTCATTTTTTTTTAATGAGGTTGACACAGTAAAAGAACTATCCTCATAACCCTTGTTTCATTTTTTAACGAGCTTGACACAAGATCAGGAACTATGCTCCGATACGAGTCATTTCATTATTTTAACGAGGTTGATGCATTAGCAAACTATCCTCGAAACTCCTTGTTTCATTTTTTAGGGAGCTTGACACAAGATCAGGAACTATGCTCCGCAATCCGTGATTCATTTTTTAACAAGCTTGACTCAAGACAAGGAGCTATGCTCTGCAATCCGTGATTCATTTTTTAACGAGCTTGACTCAAGACAAGGAACTATGCTCTACCCGAACTTCATCATAATGAACAGGAAATCGGGGCTTCCAAGAGTGGCACTCCTGATAGGAGGTCAATGTCTCGGAAGTCGGGACCCAATGCCCCCAGAACACTATGCACGATAGCGGCATTGCTGGGTACAAGGCATGGGAGAGGTGGCCAACGTAGTGATCTGAGGTGA
>APFE031275024.1:50296-64037 GCA_000404065.3 Pinus taeda | reverse complement strand
GTAGATCATATATGATGAATGATTTTAAATGAAATACTGGTCCTAAACCTTTCATTTTCTCAGGGGGAGCATGGATGGATTGATACATCTTGGCATATACAAAGGGGGAGCTCATTCAGAGACTTCAGCATGTACTCAGGGGGAGTATGGACAGCAGTATGGACAGTAGTAGAAGGTAGACCAAAGAAGAGAATATCTTGGTACCCCCTTTGCCCTTGATGTCAAAGGGGGAGAGTGACTTGGTGTGGTGGTTGCCATCAAGTCCAAAGGGGGAGATTGTTGGCATTATGTTTCAAGTGTTGTCCTTGATGTCAACTCACTCAGAGATTGGTACAGGTGATGGCAACTTAATCAGAGGACAGTAGGACAAATACGCAGGTTCATCAAGGAGAATACGCGTATACACACAGGTTGGATTCAGTAAAAGCGCGTACATGTGAAAAGTACCTTTGGTCCGTGGCAGTTAGTCCTTGGAAGTTGTGCCTATGGTTTTGGACCATGATGTCTCGACGGACGTGTTGATCCCTAGTTTCGAAGTTGATGGTATTGGTTTGTTATGGTTTTGAACCATGGTATTGAGCAAGGCCTAAGGCTATATAAGGAGAAGATCATTAGGCAAAGAGTGTGAATGGTGTGTCTGACGGAGTGAGAGGATCGGGTATTGCTGGTTGTCTGTTCAGGAAGTTTGGCAAGGGTCGGATCTGACAGTGAAGGCATAAGTAATCATTTCTAGATCTGTACGCGGGCGGGTTTCCTTTGGAGAAATTGCGTATACACGCGGTTTCGGTAAAGTGCAGTAGCGTATGCATGATAAAGTTTGATATCTCAGGTTGCTGCTGATTCTGGTGGTTGTTACAGAGTTCTGGTCTCTGGTTTGGGTTCTGTGTTCTTAATGACAGGGTTTCAGTGATTCAATATTGGGTTGTTTAATGAATTATGATGCAAGTTTAAGTTGATGATTGTATTACAGTAATGTTATTTTGTACTCTTGGATCCAGTCTGAAAATTGATGAAACGTGGTCCCTGAAGATTGTAGGATCAGCACCTACGTACTAGTAAATGGATCAGCTAGTACAAGAGCTGAGGGGGTTGTAGCTCCCTTCCAGAAGTAGTTGGAAAACTAGAGAGGGTTGTAGCCCTCTGTAGGTTGTAGCCTGCATACTGGTAAAGGACTGCACCAGTATATTGTAAAAGAAGTTTCTTAATAAAGAAGAAAGAAACGAATTGCAGCAGGTGGTTTTCACCCAGATTGGGTTTCCACCTTATATCATGGTGTTCATGTGTGTGGCTCTTGTGTGATGTCCTGTTCTGTTATACTGCACCTGTTTACTGTTAATATGCTTAATAATGTTCTGATGCATTCACTGAAGATTAAGCTAACTGAATTATAAGATCTCTGAGTATACGCTGGTTTCGTTAGACACAGTCGCGTGTATACGCTGGTTCACTTAATTGAAGTAGCGTATATGAATCTGAGTATGAAATTGAAAAGTTTTATCTGATCTGATAATACTGATTCACCCCCCCTCTCAGTATTATTTCCAACACAACTTTGACGCCTTGCCCTTCTTCCTTAGTTCTACTCATTCTGCGATCGGTGGTTGCTTGAACTGTGTGGACACAGTCCTTGGGTCCTTTATGTTTCCTCTACCTCTTGCCCTCGCTAGGATGTTGCTTGGCCTTCATCCACTTTCGCAGTTGCTACCTTAGCCGCCTGTGCTGTTGTTGCTTCTGCAACTTTCTTCTACTCAATGGCTTTTTGTGCCACTTCACGCGTTGCCTTTTCCTTAGTTGTTGTTGTTTCCTGCTGCATTTTCTCAGCCAATTTTGTGATGCACAGCTTGGCATCATCCTTTTTCTTCTCCTGTGTTGGCTTCTCTAGTTCTTCTCCTGTGTTGCACGCCCTAATGTATACATTATTCATGTCATCTTTGAATTCTACAAAACTCTATAGACTGTTGTACACCACATGTGACAGGCATGGGCGTCAATTGATCCACATCTAGATGCTCATATTAATGAGAACCTAGAATATTTTGGTGTCACATATCCATTTCGCATCCTTCATGGCCCAGAGCGAATTGTACTTCACAGCCTCCATTAATTCTCTGTTAATGCTAGGGAATTGACCATCCTCTGGCAGCTCCCCCACTACGAGCTTTATGGATAACAACAACCATCTGTAGTGGAAGGCTTTACCTTGCTCCTGGGCTTCACAATAGTTCTCCAAAAATTCCTTGTAGAGAAATTCGAACGAGTTGAGTTGGACCCCCTCCACACACTGCTCGGCCAGTGTGACTATTGACGCCAGTACCTCATCAGCACGACACTTCCTCATAACTTTTCCAGCCAGGAGTTTGGTTGCTACGCGTACCCCTTTGTCCTTGATGCTCAAGATGGCATATCCCCTTGTTTTATTCTCTAGCTTGTATTTTGTCTTCATCGCTTCTGCAAGGGCCAAATCACTGTCCTTTCCTTCGGCTATGGTTGCAGGGTCCTTTCCTTTACAGGGGAGCTAAGAAATGCGGCTCTAATTATATAATTTCTCCCTTAGTGTTATGCTTCATTAGGTTCTCACTCTCTAGGTGCAGGAACTTCTCGCAGTCAGCAAGGTCCCAGTCTTCAAATTTCATGGCGGGCTCCGGGCCTAGGTACGGGCCCTCAAACACAATGCAATCGGGGAGGATCTAGATCTAGAGTGAACTCTTCATTTCTTCCAGGTCCTTCAGCACTTTGATTTTTCCTTTTCGCGGAGGGACATACGCGAGAAGTTCTGTTGCAAAGCATATCGGTTGAATATCTTCATCCATATGTTCATTTTCTTCCGCTATGATGATAAGGGCATGTAAATCTTCTTCTTCCTCATCTATGTTGACTGTGACAGGTTTTCCTTTATCGACCATTGATAGCTTACTACGTAGTGGGTTCCTCATGGACAAACATATGGGGGCCATTGCTTGTTTATCTATTTTGGGCCTCGACGTTTGTAGTGATTTGGTGATTTCTATCACAACCCTAGCACCTTCTGGAACATCCTCCACCATGCAGGTCTGCACAGCCTCGCCAGCGGTTACCTGTTCAATTTCCAAACCATCCTTAGTAGCTTTCATCGTATCTCGGCTGTATTTTGTCACTCGCAAACTTAGGGGCTTAATTATAACTCGACTCTCAATGCTTAGTTCTCTGCTCAAGCGCTTAATTCTCAAATGACCAAGTATTGTTCGTTGGCCATCCGTTTGTGTTTTATAATGCCTTTTGAATTCAAATTCGACCATTCCCCTCAATTTCAGACCATTAATGCTTTCTTGGCAGAATATTTTCCCAAATCTTGGCCATAAATCGCATCTTAAATGTCTGCCACCTACTCCATTTGGCCTTACATTGAGCATCCCATCATGAATAGTGACTCCAATGGTCACTTTCTGGCCAATCCATGCAATAGCATAGCCCTCCGTGCACGGTCGCAGACCGTGGGACCCTCTACTTTTGCATGCATCCCCAATATTGCGCAACTTCCTGGCAGAATATTTTGTAGTCCCGCGCATCCTTTCAACTGCCTAGAGCACTAAGGTTGTCCTTCCTGTAGCTAGTCAGGTGGTCGCACCACGCATGTGGGGCTCCATCCCGTCCTCCACCATGGTTCACGAAGAATGCACACCTTCTTTTGTTGTGATCGGCATTGCACACTTTACTACTCGCAATGTGCTACCCTGGTCACTATGTTTGGTGATATGCGGTCCAAGCCAAGGCAACAACCTAACTAGTTCATGATGATAGTGCTCAAACTTGTCAGTATGATTGTTCACACCTTGCCTTACAATCGTAGCTTTTTTGATGCAAAACACTTCCATTATCTCGCCCTCTAGCTTCTTGACATTTGTGTCCATCGAAGCACTTTTCTCCCTTAGCCGTACACGGTCTTTTTCAAGTTCATGAAATCTAAGGATTCCCTGTCAAATTTCTTCCTCGAGTCTTATGGGTTTTGTTTCTCGCGGCTGTGTGATTCCTTCATTCCAAGCTTCGCAGTCTGTCGTATCTATAGTTGCTGCAATTTGTGAACTAGGCTTCGCATGTTCCATAGGAATCACAACTCCTACCTCATACTTCAACTTTGAGAGTTCTTACACTATCACAGTTTTTCACATGGTCCTATAAGCCCATAGAACCGCTAGTATGCACAGGTCCCAATGAGTATGTCCCACATGGTGGATTGTGTTCATCACTTCACACACCTTATCAAAGGCTTCCCCGCATATAATATTTGGTGCACTTAGGCTTATCATACTTCGTCATTCGCGCCCTCATCTTGCTCACTCTTGCTTGTTGTTCCCATTTCCTATCGTAAGGATGGTGTGCATTCGTGCAGATTGCGTACCATACACCTGTACCCATCTGGTGAGGTGGGCACGTAGGCTGTTTCATCCATCATACCCAATTTCCATCTGTAGCTGAGGCTTTCCAAACCATATAAGCATCACCATTCTATATTCGTGTTAGATCTCAAAACTTCTTTGATGTGCACCCCACCATCTTGAGGGTGTAGCGTGCAGTGCCCATTTTAGAGCATTGAAATGTTGTTGTTTTGGACTTCTCTTTCAACTTTGTTCAAGAATTCATTCATCGTTGTCAACCCATCGTACATAGGCAGATCCCTTACCTCTGTTATCACACAATGTAGTGATCTTACCATCATGTTGTAATTGAGCATGGTTACATCGTGTAACCAGTTCTCCCATTGTTCTGTTTCCTCATCTGAATTCGATGTGCAGGAGATTTCATGCTCCCATGAAATCCTTCCATCCACTATAGAATTCACCCAATCCTATTCCCGAGTGGTTATCTTGTAGATATAGTATATATGATCGTCACTTTCGTCATCACACACTAGCTCTGTGTAGTGCGATCCTTCCACAAGGTCTAAAGGTACCACTGCACACAGTGACCTTTTCTCAAAAATCATTTTGTGCCTCTTTAGATTTATCACTCTGTTGATATCAGTGGCCCAATCTATTCCTAGTAGCATAGGATAAGGATTGCTTTCATCGACAATCTCTATCACTTTGAAATCTGCAAGCGCACTCCCACCTTTAATGTCTATCATTATTCCCTACAATATTCCCATCAATAGGATCTTCTGCTGGTTCACCATTCACAATTGAATAGGAGACCATTGCAACAGAGGTCTGCCCATGCGCTCCCATGTATGTTTTGGTAGTACGTTCGCATTTGATCCTAAATCTGGAATCACTTTGAGCAGTCAATCTCATCTCCCTTCCTATTCATGTTGTGTTCTTTCTGAGCGTCCAGACTACGCGTGGTTCTCATGACCTAGTGCACCTATTGATGAGTTCCTGCAGTCCCTTCACAACCTTATTGTCATGCAGCAGCTTCACACATGTCTCCATAAAGGTAGTAAGCATTGGTGGGTCCATCTCTCATTCTAGTTTTTCCTTACTACCTGTAGCAGAGGCCTCCGTGAAGTTGTTCTTAGCTTCCATGAATGACTCCTTTGCACACTCCAAATCAGATTTTGATTCATTGTAGGAGCCTAATGAACCAAAGAACTTTCTTCAGGTTGCCTGTCCTTATCATCTCCTATGGTAATATAACTTCGTAGCATAATGTTTACATTTGGGTCCTCTTTGTGCGGCTTGGACCTCATCATTTCCAGATTCTAAGTCAAGGGAGGCTAGATTATTCCTTTATCGCACAACTTCCTATCAGTGTGGGGAAATCCCCTGTCTCATGATCAAACTGGGTACAATATAAACATGAGGCTCTCATCAGATTTGTACAATTACAGGTAACAAATCATCTATCCGTGACCCCTTCCTGGTCCCATTCCACCTCAACCTCGTCTGCGCCCCTGAAATACAATACGTGCCATCCCTGTATTTTGATCGAGGGCTCGTGTTTCGGTCTGAACTATGTAGGCAAGAGTCTGATCCATCATCAGTTCATAACTTCTACAGGTGCATTCATCAAGGCCTACTGACCTGTAGAAATTATAGAACAACTGTTGGGACATCTACATATACTTTTGTAATAGGTGACAGTTATCTGTAGCGTGCTTGCCTACTATCTAACAAATCACACACCATAATATAGGTGTTGCACCAGGCCCTAGTTATGCCTCTAGTATCAATGGCATTGGACCTCCTGCAGCTAGATAGTTAGCAAAGACTAGACAATGGTCTTTGTCATGCCCCTAGCCTTTTCATTTTATGCACCATGCCTCCTCACGCACCTTTGGGCGAGTTGTCCTGTCTTGTTTCAAACTCTGCATCTCCAGACACAAATTTTTCAGTTGCCCATGGATCTGTTAGACTGCCAGGTCAGGATCTTGTATTCAAGTCTCATGGAGTATCATTGAAATCTCCAAAGATTCAGCCTGGGTGGATAACTTCTACTGTGATAGCGCCATCCTTAGATGTGGTGTCAGTGATGCTACAAACCAAGCATGGTGTTTCCCATCTGTCAAGGTCATGTTGGCTTCACGAATCATGCTCTTTAGTCTCTCATCCAATTCCTAGGGGATCTCACATGGAAGCACCGCAATTTCATTAAACCTGATAATCGACTATGTCTCCGATTCTGTCCTGCTAAAGTCCTTGTTCAGCGTAGCCTGGATATATGTGATCCCCGCATTTGGATGGTCATTAGAATGCTTAATGTACCATGTCAATGCGTGATCCTGCAACTCACTTAATGACATTGCCGTTTTTATATTGTCATCCATGACTCCTTGTGCTTCCCATATGACCTTTACCATGAACCAAAATTGGTCAGGATCTTCATTCCCTACTCCTTTGAGAACTAGTAATTTTATCGCGCTCACCATATTGAACTGTGGTGGTGGCAGAGGTGGTGTGGGTGAAGATGGGGGTGAAGATGGTGAAACTGGTGGTGGTGTAGGTGGAGGTGGTATGCACAGAATTCGTTGCCTTATTAGACTGAATGCACTTCCTGGAGAAACTTTTGTGATCTATTCCTCACTTTATCACTGAGGCAAAATCAAGGGGCTATTCTATATCTCTGTGGTACCTTCTTTTCTATAGATTGTCCCACTTCACATAGCCCCAAACATCAATTTATTCTTATAACCTGCTTTTCACACAGTAGCATTTTAATCTAAGTGTTCAAAGATTTAATGTACTTACCTCCGGGTCCATTGATGAAGCATTGTTACGCCTCACTGTAGATGGCTGAAGTATCTACCATGAACTCGGTGATAAACCCTCCTATAAATCGATCGAGCCAATGTTCCACAACATGCGCAATATTATCTTCTGATGTTTCTAGTGTACACACCAATTCTGGAATCCACACAATCGGTTTGTCCAGCCTAAACCTTCCCTGACTGCCTGCTAGCTTCGCGATCCACACATACAACTCAAAGGGGAAGGATGCAAAGAAAATTTCTTGGATTTCCATATATAAGTAGTGCTCTAACCATTGTTCCTTTGATACTCGTGGATTCCTATTTTCCTGCACCACGAACTCGTGAATCTTTCTGTCTAGCCACTCTTCAATTTCTTTCTTTGTGGGATTCCAATGACACGACATCAAACATCCCTTATGCAGATCTCGGTCCTGGTAACGGAACCATTTGTTGGCTTATCGGGGTCTGACCTAGGTTTAGAGTTGATTTAGCCAAACCAATCCCTGTACTACTGGCCCTTTCGACAACAGTCCACATAGTGCAGACTGAGGTCTCACTCGATGTAGTATGGGAGGCAGTTAGAACCAGGTTTCCGCACCCTAGAGATGTCTGATGAGCTCAAGTGGTTCGCGGTTCGACCATGTGCACACGTTGTTACTCGCACTCACTCATATCTCGCAGTCTGTGATGCTACCTTCGTGCAGCCTGACCCTGGGGTTGAACACTATTATTACCCAAGTCCTTATTAGTGTTTCTTTGATAGTTGATTAACTTAGCTTACTTGCATGTGTAAAATTATACTTATCAATATAAATCATTTGTACATGTGCGTGCAGTAAATAAACAATATATTTTCAATTGATATCAAACATGTAATAACTCAAGAATAGATATATAGAATTTGGATAAAACGTCTTTTATTATTCTCTTCTTTGGTTATAGACTCGAATCCGCCCTGTGCACTCAACTACAGGGGTCCGCACACTCAACTGTGGACTACTGGGCCTCTGCACACTTAGCTGCAAAGCCTTCTCCTACTCTAGAACCCAACACACACTTTACACTTTCTCTATGCTTCTACTTCTCTATCTCCTACTTCCTTCTAACATTCTCTCTTTTACACTTAGGGCCTGGCTCTATTTATACAATCCTTACAAGATTAGGGTGGATAACCCTATGAATCTAACATACTTTCGTGCCCACAATTCTTTGAACTTTACAACCATATTAGACAAAAACTCGGGCTTTGAGCCCCAAAACATGTTGTGGGGGGATTCAATGCCCAACAATCTAGAAGGGTAAATAAGCGAAGGAAAAAGTGGAGTATGAGTAGTAAATATTTACCTGATCCAACTAATATTGTATGGTTGAAAGGTAAAGAACCTGCATGAAAAGCTCTTGAAGCTCATGTAGGGACCAAATGAAAGCCTAAGCAGAGGAAACCTCTTTTTACAGCCAAATTTCCAGCAATGTCAAAGGCAGAGACTTCGATCCAAGGCCACCGGAGAAATAGAAGCATGAATAATATTAAGACTCCTAAAGTTATAAATTCTAAGTGTATTGATGTTATTTCCTCTCCTAACTCAGATGGGAAGGAATTTCATTCTTTCCCTGAAGAAATTCCTATCTTAGCGTCTACATCATGCATCCCCTTCGATATTGCACAAGGTTTGGAAGCAAAGTGCCCTATTCAGTCCTCACCTAGCAAGAATCTTAGTCAAAAGGTCAATGCAGAAGTTCAACAAGCTTCCTCATGAGGGAGAGGTCATAGAAAAACACCGGGAGGTAGTGCCTCTCAACAATCGACAACACCCATGAAAACTCTGATGCCTATAGCAGAAGAAAATGCGAGGATTCTTTTAGTGATGTTGCAGAAATAGATTGTTAAAATTCATAAGAAAGAAAACAAGTATTGAGTCTTATTTGAGTACGTCAGAGAAGTTAACCATCAGGTCAAAGAAACTAATCCTCGATTGTATTCCTAGAAGGATGAGATGAATCAGAAAAACAACCAATTGCTACATTGGAAAATCTCTAAGATGATACCCATCAAAAAGCTAAGTGCTCAAGAGCTTGCTTTGCAGTTTGAGAAGTGTTTTGTTCCAATTAAGCATGGGTTGGAGGTCTTGGTTAAGGCTGTTGGTCTTTGACCAGAGTTTCTTTTTCTACCACGTCAGTACTATTTTTGGCATACTATGGCAACACGCATGAGGACATGCATTCAAATCTACATGGGGGAATGTTGGCGCCCATTTTTCTCCCCAAGTTTCTGCCTCTTATCCCTATTTTCACAAACTTTTTCCTATGAAATTACTCCTACTACCTACCCTATCACCTACATCACCCCCTAAACCCTACTCATACATGACTAAGAGGTAAATGCACTTAACTCACATCGTTTTGATATTTTTGATTGAATTTAAGTGAATTCTTGAGTCATGTCCCTATATGCTAAGCATTTATTCATTGGTTTAGCTCAAAGCTTGGAGATAGGGTTGATAGACCCGCGTGAATGGAAGGATGCCTCGTCATTAAACAACCAATCCTTGACCAAGTTTGGATAGTCCAACCATGTGGCTCTTTCCTCTTGTTTTGACCATTGAAGTTTACAGAACGATCTGTGAGGACAAGCATGATGCTTCCAGGATCAATTTGCTATGTTAAGTGTGATAATTCTAAGGCCAGAGATCCTCTAGATCAGAAATGGAAAGTCTCCATCTCTAAAAGCAGAATAATGATTTTTTCTAATACTAATAAAGATTTATATGATAATTATATATTTGAATTTTTTCAATCATATTAATAAAATTTACATTTTGAAAAATTGGATTTTTATATAATTATAATTTCAAAAATATAAATAATGATTAAACATAGAAATAGAGAACATACAATTTAAAACAATATTTTATAGTATTTCTTAAACTCTCAAACGCATATGTGATATATTGATTTAAGGTAATGATAATCTATTCACGAGGAGAAAAGACAACATATCCATATGAAATTTTAAGATGCAGTCCATAGGAAAATTTTAAGATTTCATCCATTACATGAGATCATAAGGATTTTCATTTTTATGTGTAAAAAGAGATAATATATATTATTTCATTTAGCTACTTTTATTTCAAAATTTTATTTTGATTTTTTCATATTACAATTAATTTAGTTTACTTACCTAGAAAACTTCCTAAGTCTATATTCATAATATATATTCATAATATAATATTATTAATATTTGTTTTAAATAAAAGTAAAAAAGATTTTTAGAAATACATAATTACATTAAAAAGTCATTGTTTTCCCCCTAGGAAAAATCATAATTTCATTAATGGAAAGAAATTACATTTTGTAGATGCATGTAAGCATATTCGGATAATATCAGAGATATGACTATCTTGTCCATATGCCACAGTAAAATCAGGTGATGATGTCCATGAAAGGCTAGCAGAAGTACTGGTAGTGTTCACCATCATGCAGTTCTCGGATCAACCAAATGCTCGGCTCCCTGTTCGTTGCTTCTTTGGAAAGGTTGTCAGCAGCTGTGTTACACTCCCTGAAAATGTGTTTGCATGTAAAAGAGTCAAAAAATGAAATCAATCTTAGAGTCTCATCCAGTATATGACTCAAAGTATAAGTAGAGCATCTAGAAGTTCTATTAAACCAATCACAAACAATTTTGGAATCCCCAAATAATTGTATGTCTCTACAATTTTTCTCCAAGGCAAATCGTATAAGGAATTCTGCTGCTGATAATTTTGCAAAGTTATTTGTCCCTCTTCTTAATCCCAATATCATGTTTTATGAATGATGAGGAGATATATGATGTATATCCACCCCACAGTAGCCATGCTCCTATGCTACCTTGTCAAAGTATGCCCAAGCAATGACGTGGTCAATATGTTCAGAAATAATACATCTAGGCCTTGGGCGAGGTGGGTCGTCCGAGATGACAATATAGTCAGCCAATATCTTGGCTGCGATAATAGGCCAGCAAGGAGGTAAATTTTGGAAAATTATATTATTTCGGGTGATCAAGAAGGCCCAACAGATTAGAAGGGGAAGGTTACGCTACTTGGAGGAGGAGATGGAGGTAAACCAGATATTTTAGGCCTCGAAGATAGATGTGGAAAACCAATTGTACTGGGGGTGATGGTAGGTATAACAATGTCCCATAGTTTTAGGAATCTTGTTTCTCAAGATAGACCGCATGAGAAGTTGAGTCCAGGGTGGTGCCTTTATCTTCCAGAGATGTTTCCACCATGCTTCAATGCTCTGTGGTTTCCTTGTTTCTGACAGCACCAAATAGCCATCTTTAGGAGAACATCTCCTTGTTTTTGAGAGGGCCCATATGATCCCATCATCTCCATCAGTAACGCGGATGTGTGCTTCAGTAAGTGCCTGAGTATAGTCATCCAAAGCTGAATCCATTGAGGAGGGATGTTTAATTGAAGTGCATATTTCTAGGCCTGATGTAGAAATGTAGAATTTTCTCCATCTCCAATATGAGAAATGTGAGTAACATTATGGTCCTATAGATGTTGTATGAGATCAAAAGGCAGCCTGTGCATGTTCCCACAACCTATCCATGGGTCTATTCCAACTCATACACTATGTCCCGAATGGATTCTCCATGTAAGTTCAACTCTGATAAGATCTAATGCCTTAATTATAGCCTTCCAAATAGTTGAAATCCCAGTAGTGCTTCTTAGTGGCCGCCTAATCCAATCCATGATCTGCAATGGGGCAATGTATTTTTATGTGGTCACTTTTGTCCATAGGCTGTCAGTTATTACCCAGTTGGCTTCCCTTCCATAAAAATCTGCAACAAAGAGCTTGTATCTTGGTGAGTATACCCCTAGGAATCCAAGCCAGTGACATCCAATAAACAGGAGTGGCTTCCAAAACACTCTTAATGAGAATGAGACGACTAACACGAGATACATATTTGAGGTACTAGATGTTGAGTCTTTTCTCCATATTAGAGATGAGCCGGGTATAGTCTGTAATCTTGTAGCCCAAGGGCTTTAACTTATACCTCATCTATTTCAGGCCTTCTGTAAGACTCGAATGTGTAAACTAGAAGCGATGAAGTGCAAATTTGATCTCATGTTTTGAGCATGTTGCTGCTATCAGCATTGATTTTGTATCATCAATGAACATACTAGTAGCCACCATAAATAAGGAAAGGGTGGCTTTAATATTCGTAAGATCATCAATGTTTCCATTGAGAAATATTAGAACATCATCCATAAAAAGTAGATATGTGAGCATATAATCATCTGTTATTTTGATTCCCAATAGTCTGCCTCTTATGTGTTCATCCTTAATAAGCTTGTTGAGCCCCTCCAAGACAAGGAGGAAGACTAACAATGAAAGCAGACAACCCTACCTCAATTCTCTTTTAGAAAGAAAGAAAGGGGATGCACTTCCATTAACCAAGACGGTGAATGGAATGTTAGTTATACAAATCATGATCCATTTGATGTATATGAAGGGAAAACCCAACTGGGTTAATAACATTCTAATGTATAACCAATTTACTCTGTCAAAAGCCTTAGATAAATCAACTTTTAGGATCATACCTTTGCATTTCTTGGTATGTAGGGTGTGCAAAACTTCCTAAGTAGTGTTCACAACCTCCTGAATCTCCTGATCTAGGAGGAAGGTGAATCGTTCCAGAGAGATGTGATTGGAAAGAATAGGCCGCATCTGATTGGCAATGATCTTTACTATTATCTTGTAAATGAAGTTGCAAAGAGAGATAGGGTGATATTCATCATAGGAGTTCGGGTTATCAGATTTAGGGATAAGCGCGATGAAGGTAGAGGTGATGGATGCCACTATATGTCCATTGATTCTGGAGTCCTCAATAACTTGAATAGATCTGCACTTATGGTGTCAAAAAAAGCTAGGTAGAACTCAATAGACCATCCATTAGGTCCAGGCTTTTGTCTTTATTAAACCACTTTAAGGTGGCCTCCAGCTCTCCCAAAGTAACCTCTTTGACCAGATTGCATCCCTCCTCTTGCTCCACAAACCGTGGAAAATGTTGTGCAACTCTAATGATGTCTGCCAGATTTTCTTCCCGAGGGGCACTGTATGCTCTTTTGAAATGAGAGATTGCCAGCGAAGCTAGTTGCAAAAAAGCGTTTGCAGCTTGCCCCCGTTCATTCTATAGCTACCAAATAGTAATTATCACCTTCCTTCCATTGGCGAAATTATGCTAGAATTTGGTATTGGCATCCCCACCCTACATCCAAATCACCTTACTTCTCAATCCCTATACCTCTTCACAGTCTTTAAGGAATTTCCCTCTAGTGGTGTATAGGGATGTAATCCTCTCCTTATGTTGTGTTGTACGGTATAATACTCCCTATTCATTTTCAAATACTAATAGTTCAGACTCTATCTATCTCAGAGAGAGTTCATCCTGAGTCCTTTTGTTGTGTGGGCATTGCTTGGACATTTTCTTCAACCCTTTAACATTGTGAATAAAACCGTTTATGATATTTCCTCCTACCTAAGGGGGGTTTTCTTTCCAGAAATCAATTACCATGTTGACATATGAGGATTCTC